>JAJOZX010012962.1:0-37500 GCA_023014485.1 Bathynomus jamesi
CCCCCCCCCCCCCCCCCCGCCACCCACCCACCTTCCTCTCCGAGAACCATGCCATGTCATCCCTTAAAGCAGGGGTGGGGAAACCCTCGCCCGCGGGCGAAATTTCGCCCATGAGCTAATTTCAATTCGCCCGCTTAGGTATTTATTATTTACTAAAAATTATTTATTTACAGCCCAGCAAATAGCTTTTTAAAATACATCTTATATACAGCGTGTCCCAAAGAAATGTATACCCACTTTGTTCGATAATACCAGCTATGAGGATAATAAATATATTACTTTTTATATGTTTTTTAATAAAGAATTTTCTCCTGAATCTAAATATGTAATTATTTTTATTAAAAATTGAAAAACAAAAAAGTTACAGATGTTTAAATTATAATTATTATTTTCGAGACTGCATGTGCGATATTTTCTAATATTTTTGCACGTATACGAGATAAATTTGAAACCGACGGCACTGTGCAAAACTTACAAAAACAACGTTCTGGAAGACGTCGAACATCTATCTTAGATAAAGTGTCATTTAACCATGGAATTTCTAAATTTTTTTAATTAACTAATAATTACAACATTTATGCTTCAATATCAACACTAAACATAAGTATCTCAAAACAGTCGGTTGAAATATTAGAAAATATCGCACATGAAGTCTCGAAAATAATAATTATAATTTAAACATCTGTAACTTTTTTGTTCTTCAATTTTAAAAAAATAATTACATATTTAGATTCAGGAGAAAATTCTTTATTAAAAAACATATACAAAGTAATATATTTATTATCCTCATAGCTGGTATTATCGAACAAAGTGGGTATACATTTCTTTGGGACACGCTGTATATAAGCTTAAAATTTGCCAGACGCCCGCAGAGGTGTTTATGTTATCGATTTTCGCCCTTGGTACTGAAAAGTTTCCCCAACCCTGCCTTAAAGCATGGTTTGCATTGTAATTTTCTATATTATACGGGTTTTTAATAGTATTACTTAACCATGTTCCAGTGAGAATTTAACCGCATAGGCTTCCGAAAAGGCTAGTAAGTAATTATAGTTTTGGAGCAGGTTACGAATATTTAGATTTAATACTAAAAAAAATTAAAAAAATTTTTAGTAGCGTTAACTCGTTAATACCATCAGGAACTGAAACTGGACATTCACTTATAAGTGAGTCAAGAGTTATTTTGTTAGGAGTAAGAACGATTACCAAATATTCTACATTGCTAAATATTACTAAATATTCTACATATTCTACTTTGGTTGTAAATTTGTCTGAAAATGAACTAAAATGATTGATAACAAATAACATTTTCGTTGAAAGCCATTTTGAAAATAACTCAAAGACAATGTCAACAAACAGAGAAAATCAGCGATGTTTAAAATCTAAAAACACAAAAACTAAGATAGTATAAAGTTACCGCTTAGAAGAAATAATATTTCCAGACTTGAGAATTGAGATATTGGGCGGAGCCAGGTGTAAGCCTCTCGATTGGGGGAGGGGGGGAGATGAATATACTGTATATGTATACACACACAATCTATCGCTTTATATCTGAATTTTATTCATTATTTGTTAGCAATATTTTGTCAGGTTCGGACATTAAAGGTAATATTCCAAAATACGTATTGGAAAAGAGCAATCCTACACATCGGCTTAATATAATGACTTTGATGGATTCATATGTACTGGTATCTATAAAAGCTATAGTTCTGAATAGCTTCAGCAGAATACGGCCATTCATGCCTAATCCTTTTCATCAGGTTTCAAGGCGAACAGTTTTCAATCACTAACAAGCTGTCACATTGAGATTATAAAATATATTCATACACACGTAAAGGCAATGGAATAAAGCATGTAAAATTCGAACTGACTTCATTCTCTCGTCGTGAGTTGTTTTGGGTTACGCCAAGTTAGGTTAGATTAGGTTAGCATAAGTTAGGTTAAGCTCTTAGAGTGTCGATAAAATATTTCATCAACCAAATGAGTTTAGGCCTGTAAGAATATAAAATAGGACCTGTACCCGTATGGTCGACAAGACAAAGCATCCACACACACACACACACACGCACAGACTCTCTCTCTCTCTATATATATACACACAGTATATATATATAATATATATATATATATATATATATATATATATACACACACACACACACATATATATATATATATATATATATATATATATATATATATATACACACACACACACATTCAACTGCAAAGAACACGCAGTATAAATAACGTAAAGAAACGACGCTTGTATAGGAGATATTCCGCGCAAGACGAGAGAGAGAGAACGGAACAAATGAAAAAATGGTTACCTCATTTTTTCATTTGTTCCGTTCTCTCTCTCTCGTCTTGCGCGGAATATCTCCTATACAAGCGTCGTTTCTTTACGTTATTTATACTGCGTGTTCTTTGCAGTTGAATGTATATAATGTTACGGCATGCGGGAGGTGCCCCCTTGGGGCATTGGTTTCTGCGAGTATGTAGAAGAATTACGGCATTTGGAAGAGTGAGGTCCATGGTGTAATGGTATCGCGTCTGACCGGCAATCGGAAGATCCCGGGTTCCCAGGTGGTTACCTCATTTTTTAATTTGTTCCGTTCTCTCTCTCTCGTCTTGCGCGGAATATCTCCTATACAAGCGTCGTTTCTTTACGATATATATATATATATATATATATATATATATATATATATATATATATATATTAGTATATTTAGTATATGAATTTGCGTTTCTATTTAATTTCTTACTTTTTACCCTGTCATATAAGGTTGTATACTGTATAGCAAGCGTAAGGGCCGTGCATTTCCTATATGTACACCTAAAACCTATCTGCGTCAAAAGTCATGGAAACAGACACAATATACACACAGATTGAAACACAAGCAGTGGTATGGAAAGATATTTGGAGGATGTTCTGTGACTCAAAGAGCGTGGCATAATGCTCAGACGAGTACGACACAGAAACTGGAAACGCTATCTCACGCATTGAAATGAATGGGAGCAACGATAATACCACAAAACACCACATCTGAAGAAAATTCCATTTAAATGGAGTTTATATAAAAAAAATAAAGGTGAAAAGGTTAAAAGTATGATTATAATTAAAAGCGAGAAATTATTAATGAAGAAATTATTAAAAGTCCATTCAAATGAATGAAAAAGTATATAGAAAAAAAGGTGGGACAATGAATGAAATAAATGGGTGATACGCGAGTATTAGGCCGGCCGCACGCAGGATCGTCTTGCGACTTACGACTGACGACTTGGGTCGTGACGACTCGGGTCGTGACGACTCGAGTCGCGTGTGAGTTTACATTGACAAAATGGGAGCCCCGCATACTGCAGCGACCGCGACACGATTCGCGTATGGGATCACTGCAGCGTGCGGGACTCCCATTCTATCAATGCAAAATCAAACGCGACTTGAGTCGTTACGACTCAAGTCGTCAGTCGTGAGTCGCAAGACGATGCTGCGTGCAGCCGGCCTTATAGGAAAGGTTTTTATCATGAAATTATACGATTAATAATAACACTGGTCAACACTCATTTCATTGCCAATCATATTAGAGTGATTTTGGGGTAACTTTGTGGTGCTGATTCCGAATATGACATCGGTTTTGCTAGATTGGCTCTAATTTATGAGATAATTGGTACCCCATTGAAACACGTAAAAATGCAAAACATTTAATGTTCAGGCGGAGCCTACTTACAAATCGCATTGAAATTGTCTCAAATCATACAAAAGTAAACACATGAAATACATAATGGCATTTTATTCGGTCTCACCATCTAGAATGTTCCGGTAGTTTCCCATATGCACGCGTTATGGTTACGTTTCCTATTAATTGAGGGTATTCATTATCTCAAGAACTAGAGCCAAATCGGAAAAACTACTTTCATTTTGGAATTCAGCAACCCCAAAATACCCTAAATTCGTACGAATTTCCTTGGCAACGAAACAAAAATTTTTTTTTGTTGAGCTGTGTAATTGATTGCTCAAATAATTATTGTTTTCTCCGTATTTTATTTGGTTAATAAATTTACTGCTCTGTTACTACTCACTCCTTAACGGCCTTTCAATTAACTAAAATCGGGATAAGGGAAGGAAAAATGACTCTCTCACCTTTCATACCTGCGATTTTTATTGAGAGAGAGAGAGAGAGAGAGAGAGAGAGAGAGAGAGAGAGAGAGAGAGAGAGACAAGGTTCCAAGGTTACAAGGTCAAGAGGAAGCCACAGAGACCTTTTGGTCCAGTCGGGGAGGTTTCTGTTACGTATTAATTAGTGTATTTTTAAATTATTCTGGCAGTAGAATAGAAAATGGATAGAAAAGCATAAGGGTCTCTCCCCACCCTCCGCTCCCTCCCCGTCAGAGGCGGGTACGGAAAAAAGTTGAAGAAAATACCTTGATTCTGGAAAAGTAGCCAAAAAGATTTACAGGAAAGCGGAGAATATCTAAACTACGAGTAGCTCGACAATTATGTTATGCACGCATAGAAATCGTTCAATGGAGAGCGTGGTTGGACTATAAACTAACAATATAATGTGCTAATCGTATATCAACTACTTGGTATCGTCATGAAAACCTCGAACATATGTTTTAATTTTATACACATTATTTACAGCTCTATTTACAGTCAACGAAAACCCAATCGCCCACTCCAGGTTACCTTCAAAAGGATTAATCAACTCTCCATGTCTACACCCATGTACGCGCAAAGCCATCACGCTAGCAAGGTGATGAAATGTTTCTACAGGAAAGGGGTTGAAACAGGAAATGAGAAAGAAAAGCAGATTTTTCACACCATGCCCTTACCCTTCACATGCACCCAGCTACCCAAGAGAAGGAAGAGAAAAAAAAGAAATAGGGACAGCAGAAACGCAACTTTACTTCACCTAATCTATGCTATACATTTTTTTTAGTTTTATTCATTAGGAAATTATGTATATCTACTAAATACTTATCTAGTCTATTCGAAAGAGAGAGAGAGAGAGAGAGTTACAAGGAGTTACAAGGAAAAGAAGTACCTCAAAAGGCCTTGCGGCCCATACCGAGGAGGTAGCAATGGCAACGGGTGCCACGGAAAATTTTCTACACACTCAAATAGTGTGCAAAATTTGGTTTAACCTTTTCTTGAACTGATCCACAGAGGAACTGTTCACAACTTCCGAAGGTAACCTGTTCCATGTGTCACAGATCTTATACGTAAAGTAATTCCCACACACACTAGTCCTAAACCGTTTCAAATCCAACTTCCAACCATTGTTGCGAGTTGGGTTATCATTTAAACTAAACATACTTCTAAAATCGACATCGTCGAACCCGCGTAAGAGCTTGAAAACCTCGATCAGTTGACCGCGCAGCCTCCGAGTTTCAAGCGAAAACAAGTTCAGGGCGCGTAACCGTCGATTGTAGCCCATATGCCTAACGGAAGGGATTAACTTTGTGGCCCTCGCCTGCACTCGCTCCAGCCTCTCAATATCTTTCCTGAGGGTGGGCGACCAGAACTGCACAGCATACTCCAGGTGCGGCCGAACAAGGGAATTGTACAGTGAGAGCACAATCTCCTTGTTCCGAAACTGAAATTGCCTCCTGATATAACCCAATAGTTTCTGGGCTTTCTTTTCCACCTCTACACACTGTTTCGTAAACTTAAGATCGCTGCTAATTAGCACACCCAAGTCCTTTTCTAAATCAGTCACCTCGATATTACTACCCAACATCGAGTAGTCCGACTTGGGATTGGCGTAGCCAATGTGCATCACTTTGCATTTACCCAAGTTAAACGGCATTTGCCATTTTTCGGACCACTCTCCTATCCTACCTAGGTCCGCACGCAGTTCCTCGGTCGCTTCGGGCGTCCCAACATTGGCCCCAAGCTTGGTGTCATCAGCGAATTTGGCGATCCGACTGACGATGCCACCGTCGATATCATTTATGTAAATGATAAACAACAGCGGCCCCAAAACGGAACCTTGAGGACCCCACTAGTGACCGAGGCCCAACCCGAACTAGCACCTTTAATTACAACCCTCTGCCGCCTATTCTTCAGCCAGTTTTCAATCCACCTACCTATTTCCCCACCGATACCCAGCGCGCGCACTTTCGCCATTAGCCGGCGGTGAGGTACCTTATCAAAGGCTTTCTGAAAGTCGAGATAAAGTATATCAATCGCCCTACTCTTATCGTACTCACCCAACATGACGTGGAAAAACTCGAGCAAGTTGGTGAGACACGACCTATGCCGTCTAAACCCATGTTGGGAGTCCCCAAGCAGCTTGTAGGAATCCAAATGGTCAACGATCCTATCCGCTATTATCCCCTCTAATAATTTACCTACAACTGAAGTGAGACTAATGGGACGATAGTTCCCTGGACTTTCGTGATCCCCTTTCTTAAAGATAGAGGTCACGTTGGCTTCCCTCCAGTCACCAGGCACCTGGCCCGTCTCCAACGATTTGTTGAAGACTGTAGCCAGGTGGGGAGCCACCTGGTCGCGCACCTCCCGCAACAGTCTGGGAGAGAGAGAGAGAGAGAGAGAGAGAGAGAGAGAGAGAGAGAGAGAGAGAGAGAGAGAGAAGCCAAATTTTTTTCCACACTCCATTAGAGAGAGAGAGAGAGAGAGAGAGAGAGAGAGAGAGAGAGAGAGAGAGAGAGAGAGGGTAGTGGCATCAAAATTACATTCTGATTGGTTGAGCTACGAGCGAGGTTGAATTTCCGTACTTCATGCCAAACCGAATAGATATGAAATTTTACCATTTAGAATATTTTAATGGTTTAAAATTTTCCCCTCCTAGAACCGCACCTCGTAAAATAACTGGGCATAGTTCTTCTTTAAAAAAAAATAAAAAAATATATATATATATTTCAGGTGTTCCGTGCGATGATTCCTCATTTCACGGAAGGCAAGCTTGTTGCCCCTCTTCTCGATTTTCCTGGTGAAATACAGACTTGGTTTCTTGATTTCTCCAATTCACAGCCATGTAGGTATTCCCAGCTCATCTGGTAATGTTCCGAGCCATTTCCCCTTCTTTTGAATATTTCCAACACTAAACAAGTCGTGTCCTGTAGTTCCTTGAACAGCTGGTTGAAGTCTTGGCCCTCTTACAACAAAGCTATTTTCTTTCAGGGTTGAGGATGTTCCCTGGCTAGCCTTTAGTTTGGGAACACGACACGTTCTTCCTTTCCTACTTTCCACTGTTGTTTGAGTGGTTATACGGCTCAAAGTGAGATTAGGGACTAGTTTCTCTGTTATTTTCCATATGTAAATAATGGTGTACCTCTTCTTTCCAGCGAATATAAACTTAATTCACGTAACCTTTCCCAGTAACTTAGTTCTTTGCATCCAATGATCTTGGCTGTGAAGCTTCTCTGAATTCCTTCTATTTGACTAATGTTTTCTTATATGGGGATGTTAAAACTGAAATATACTCCAACTTGTGTACGGTCAGTGTTTTCAAAAGAGGAATCATTACATTCCTGTCCCTTCCTTTAAAGGTCCCGTTATTCATTCTACTTTGTTTACTGCCATCTTATTTTGTGTTTAAATTCCGCGTCGTAAGTCATGATATATATATATATATATATATATATATATATGAAAATTATTTCACGAAAGTAACACGTGAAAAATATTTATGATGAATAAAACCACGAAGGAAAGGAAACACAAAATGGTGCTCAAGCGCTTTCGTCTAATGACATCCTCAGGAACACTGAAGTACATAAAAGGGTTACAGCCTATATATAGGTTACAGAAAGAAAAAAAAGAAGAAAAATAAATAATATATATATATACATATATATGTTAACCCCTCCGTCTATGGCCCTGGGTTGGTTCGGATCGACGGGGGTTCTAGTTACGGAGGCAAGCAACGGATATTTCTTCTATATACTTTTCTTCTATAACTTTCTAATTCTTTTCTCTCGCTTTATGGGGTCGACACTCTGTTAATTCTTTTCTTTCAATAATACTCTGATACTTCTACTTTCTTGACTAAATTCCTCTGAAGATAGCCCAACTCGAGGGGAAAATAAAGTTTCTCTTACTGTAATTTTCTTCTTAAAAATTTACAGATAGTGGTCTGAATTTTACAGGGGTAGAGGTTCGACCTCTTTCGACCATAGCTCAGGCCGGAATCTAAAAATATTAAGGAGGCAAGGGGCCTCTGCCCCTCCCCGCAGCGAGGCTGCTAACAAGGGGAGTCTCTTAGCAGTGACCAAAGCAGAGAGCCGTAATGAAGTGTCCTTCATTTTACAAATACATGTATAAATATGCCTGAATGTTGGGGGATGGCAGTTGGAGGTTAAGTTTCCCCCCTTTTAAACACGATCAGTGTTTGAAAGTTTCCAAATAAAATTTAAAAAAAAAAAAAAAAAAAAAAACTAATCTTATTTTTTTTTTTGCCACGTCTTCATTTCTGAAGGCGATATCATTTACACGACTGAGTACATTTTTGTTTGGGTTTATTACAATTATGATTTCGATTTGGATTACTTCCCATTCGCTTATGATTGTCCCTTACAGTTCTATTAAGTACATTCTTACATTATATATAAAGTCATTACATTCAATTATAGTTTCATTGAAGTACATTACGTCGTTACCATTCTTACAGTGTTTTTATATATATATATATGGTTAGATTATATGGTTAGATTATATGGTTAGATTATATGGTAGATTATATATGGTTATTAGTACAGCACAAGTACATGAGACATGACAAGATAATTTATATACAACAACATAATATGTTATGAATTTGGATCAGAGCGAAAGATGTTTATCTTAGAAACGTTCAATTCTGCTGTGATTCGCGAATTCGACCACTCAACTACTGTAAGCCTAATGAATGTCTTGTGAGGGTGAACGCACTTAAAAAAAAAAATAAAAAAATACATGTGGACGTATTTTACATGTAAGTAACAGAATAGGTTGTGTGCGTAATATAGACGCGCGTAAAATATGGACTGATAGGTTGATAGGTATCAGTAGACAATAGGTAGGAAACAACATAAATAATGATGTATAGAGAATGAAGGTTTTTTTCTTTTTTATTATTTATTATTATTATTATTATTATTATTATTAAAGAATTTACCATACATTCAATACGGAAGATGTCCAAATACTAAACACGTGATTCAGTGTTCAAGGTATGGAAAACGTGAAGAGAATTAAGTTACTTTATGACGTCATAGTTATTGAATTTTGTACGTATAATACAAATCATTATTAGGAAGATTTACAAGAACGAATTAGAGCAAAGAGTGGGCATTAATGACTAAGAAGTACAACTACGGGTTCCAATCCTGTTATATGAAATGTGTATGCATAATCTAGGGACGAGGGTGAGATGCAAGACAATCATAATTAATTAATAACTTCTATAACAAATAAAAATGGATACGACTAAACCATAGGTATGGTAGATCGTAGGGTTTTGACACGAACAAAAATAGGAAGCCACAAGTAAAATTATTATCCAAACTCGCGTTAAGCAATTTTGGTTCTTATGTAAAAATGAATATTGATTACACTAGGCAACAAATTTCAACTTTTTTTTTGTTACAGACACGTGAACTACTGATTCCTACTAAAGCGCTGATGCTGATTTCAGATCTGATATCAAAATTTCTCTATCACGTCCAGATTTTGTGTAACCGAAAACCCCTATTTTTCATTTTTTTTCTCACCCGCTTCTATTACGAAAGCCGTCTAAGCTACTTTTCCGTGCCACGTTTTATGTTAAGCATACTTAAATAATTAGTGAACAGGGATGTCTTTCCTCCTTTATTCTGGCTTAAGACAGACAGCGGAATTCCGCTGGCGGAGTTACCACCCCTGCGCCCAACCATCCACCCAAAGCGCGTTAGTATTTTGTTGTTACTACTGAAAGGCAAATTCCTGTTCTTAAGTGAAACTTTGGTGTGTCCTCTTCCTTTGTCGCTTGTAGGATGACGAGCTCTCCTTCTGCAGGAACCAACAATAATCTCCCATCATATTTGGGTTGAAATTACCTTGGTATCTGTTTTCCATAACTGAGATCTGTTGGTGGAAGCGCTCACCATGCTCGTCACTTACAGCCCCAAGGTTGGCCGGGAAGAAGTCAAGATGAGAATGTAAAAAATGAATTTTCACAGACATTCTGCATCCCATTATTTCATAAGATTTAAGCATGTTTTCTACGAGTTTACGGTGGTTTTCAGCTTTGTGGTTTCCAAGAAAATTTTTGACAACTTCAACGAAAGATGTCCATGCTCCTAATTCATTCTCATTTAGGTTAGATGGAAACGATGAGTCGTGGATGACACTGCGGATCTGTGGTCCAGTGAAAACTCCAGCTTCTAGCTTAGCATCTGTCAATATTCCTTTGAATTTATCCTTTAAATATTGGAAACCACTACCTTGATGATCCATACCCTTCACGAAATTTTTCATAAGGCCAAGTTTAATGTGAAGTGGTGGAAGATGTACTTTCTGAGGGTCAATAAGTGCTGGGTGTTTCACATTGTATTTACCAACAACATGTTCAGTTCTAGATGGCCAATCATGTTTTTTGTAGTGGTTCTTGTCATCTCTGCTGTTCCATAGACACAAAAAGCACATATGCTTTGTGTAGCCCAACTGTAACCCAAGAAGTAATGATACAACTTTAAGGTCGCCACAAATATTCCATGTGTGGTCCTTATATTTGATGAGTCTTAGAAGCAGTTTCATCGATTCATAAGTCTCATTAAGGCCAGTGGCATGTGCTACAGGTATTGAAGGTTTTTCATTGCCGTTGTGCAGTAATACAGCTTTAAGGCTAGCTTTACTAGAGTCAATGAACAGTCTCCATTCTTTTGGATCATAGCGACAGCCAATCCCTTGCATCAGACCACTGATATCGTGGCAGAAACAAACGTTTTCTTCCTGTAAGTAAAATGATGAAAACTGCAAATGGCGATGGCGGAAATGGGAAACTTTGGTGTTTGGTTGGAGAAGATTAAATTCTTGAAGTCTTGAACCAAGCAACTCTGCTTTTCTTTTGGTAATTCCAAATCGCGCACTAAGTCATTTAACTCCGCTTGACTTAACAAATGTGGGGAAATATTTGCATCTGGAACATATATGCCATCTTTCCCTGTTTCTATATCACTAGCAGAATCTTCAGATGAACTGCTGTCTGTTATCGTTGCTGGTGGAACTGGTGGTGGATTTGTTTCATCATGTGGTACTGGTTTCATTGCTGATTCGCAGTTTGGGTACGTGATCTTTGATTTGTTTTTCTTTGTGAAACCAGCAATCTTTGTCAAACAAAAATAACAATCATTGAAGTGATTTTTCGGCTCACGCCAAACCATGGGGACTGAGAACGGCATAGCTTTTCTTTTACCATTCATCCAAGCTATTAACATTGCATTGCACTGTGCACAGCAAATATGTGGTGCCCAGTCCCTCTGTTGGTCTCCTAACTTACAGTCAAAATAACACTTGTAGGCAAGTTTAATCTTTGTTGTTATGTTTCTACGTTGTGGCTTAGGTGTATATTGTCCACAGACAAAGCAGAAGTTGTCTGGGTGATTTACACAAGCACGTCTATTTGATGCCATTTTGAATTACCATACAATATCTGAAAAAACGTAGAAAGTAATTATTACGATGTGCAAAATAAAAAGAAATACACACCGTAGTACAAAACAAATGCTATAAAAACACACAAGTCACCACAACCTGTCACTTGCTCATCAGCAGAGAGCTTCAACAACCGTTCTGCTTGACTGACCGTTGGGCCGTTGCCCGTTACTATGCTCTTGACTCAGTGTTGCCAACTCGGGCTAAATTTTATTTATCAAAATTGTTCGAATTTATATATAGTTGGCAAAAAAAATTGCTTTAACCTTGAAAAGCAAGTTTCATATTACTGGCATTAAGCCGATTAAAACCAAAATCTGGACGTGGTAGAAAATTTTACTAAAAGTGATTTGCATTTTACACAAAATCTAGACGTGATAGAAAAAATCTAATTATAGATTTGAAATCAGCATACCGAAATTAGTTAGGAGCACCTATTTGGTCTTCTGTAACAAAATCTTTGTTGCCTAGTGTTATTCATTTCATTTTTACATATATACACATACATATATATATATATATATATATATATATATATATATATATATGCAATAAACGGAGAAGTAAAAATAAAAATTAAAAATTAAAGGATTATCAGAGAGGCATACAGATTTGTAAGGAGAAAATATCGATTTTTAGCACAAGATCAAATGAATTATAAAAATACAAATTTATACTGGAAATCTGCCCGGGTTTTAACAGTGCCTTTTTTGGTTAAGTTTCGATGTATATAAAAATAAAATGAAAATTAAAAGTTAATAAAGTAGCATACAAGTTTACCAAAGATTTAGCGTTCTACCCTTCTTATCTAAATCTGTTTTGAAGGAATTCAAAACAACAGGATGTGCGTGTACATAGGGAAAACCCAGGTTTTAAGTTTAGTATCTATCGGAAAACAACAAACAATTTGTCCTACGTACACTTTTACTCGGGACATGATACCCCCACTAAGAAGGCCATTTTTTCATCAATGTTTCTCCGCGCCCTTAGGATCGCCAGTCCGGAATACATCGATGCCGAATTGGAAAAAAGAAAAACAACGGTATTGGAAGTGATCTGTGTTATCCATCTGCGTTTATGGAATCTTGTCTCAACAAGGCAAAACGAACTTTCTATCGTGTCAATAATAACACTCGTACTTTGTCAAAAAAAATATTTTAGTACTTCCATTTTTCCCGGGCTTTTAGGCATTGCTAATGTACTTAAACTTTTGGATATTAATGTAGTATTTTCATATAACAATATTGTGAAAAATATCATAGTAAAAAATAGCCCTACCAATAATTCAGGCATTATCTATAAAATTGGGTGTAAACAATGTGATTCCTTTTACATAGGTCAGACGGGAAAGGATTTGCACACACGTATAAAACAGCATCAATATTCCGTTAGAACAGGACAGTTGTCCAGTGCCCTTTTTGTCCATTTGTCAGAGTTATCCCACTGTATTGATTGGAATAATGCTTCAGTTTTATTCCACTCTAGCAACATTGTTAATAGAAATATTCTTGAGTCTGCCATTATCCAACTTTCAAATAACTTCAGCATAAGCAAAGGTCTTTTTCAACTCGATCCTGTTGTTTTGAATTCCTTCAAAACAGATTTAGATAAGAAGGGTGGAACGCTAAATCTTTGGTAAACTTGTATGCTACTTTATTAACTTTTAATTTTCATTTTATTTTTATATACATCGAAACTTAACCAAAAAAGGCAGAGTGTTAAAACCCGGGCAGATTTCCAGTATAAATTTGTATTTTTATAATTCATTTGATCTTGTGCTAAAAATCGATATTTTCTCCTTACAAATCTGTATGCCTCTCTGATAATCCTTTAATTTTTAATTTTTATTTTACTTCTCCGTTTGTTGCATATATAATATATATATATATATATATATATATATATATATATATTATTTATTTTTCTTTTTTTTTCTTTCTGTAACCTATATATAGGCTGTAACCCTTTTATGTACTTCAGTGTTCCTGAGGATGTCATTAGACGAAAGCGCTTGAGCACCATTTTGTGTTTCCTTTCATTCGTGGTTTTATTCATCATATATATATATATATATATATATATATATATATTTTTAAGTTTGGGAAGAAACGATTCGCCTCTATTTAAAAGGGCATATCTCGGCGAAAAAACAAATAAAAAGTGAAAAGAAAGACAGAGGAAAAAGAAAGGGTGGAGGGGATAGTCGAAGTGGAAAAAGACCAAGGATGACAAGGACTGCAGGGTCGAGCCCCATCATCCTTGGGTGCTAGGGCCGGGAGGGCGCACGTGAAGCCTCCAGGAACAAGCACGTACAAACGAGCACAAAGAGCACTGAAGAGCACGAGCTTAGAACCCCCTTGCGGGGATATATATATATATAATATATGAAAATTATTTCACGAAAGTGACACGTGACACTTTGTGTTTCTTTTCCCTTCGTGGTTTTATTCATCATATATATATATATATATATATATATATATATATTAGGGTGTCACTTAAATGCAAAGTTTGAAATTTTCATGCTGACACCCCGCGAATCTATTCCATTGGTAAAAAAAACATGGTGACTGAAAAAATCTTTTTATTTGAATAACTATAAATGGTCGCCCCCGCCTTCCAAAGTTTAATGCTTGCGCGGCGTCTCCATAATCGTTCATTAGATATCTATATATCTCTATATATGTGTGTGTGTGTATCTGTGTGTGTCTGAATATCTGAGAAATAAAGTGAACAATACTTAACGATTCACCGTTTCTCATTTCAGCTACGTGATTTCTGGTGATGGAAACCCGGAAGTGTATATACCTATTAGGGGCAGCGGTTGATGAGGTGAAAGGATGCAAGCTTCCTTCCTACAGGCAAGCATTCGGTTACTTCCTTTACCTTCACCATGAAAAGAAAATGACAATACGTGACGCGTTGAGGAAGTCACTTCGAGCAGTGATGTCCTTCTGGGAGAAAGCTCACATTCCAACCAGACTCGAGACACACTGCGTCAGCAAACTGGATAAAGTCTTCGAGGAGTGGAAAGGACTCAAAAAACACGCCTCAAGGACGAGCGATTCACACAAGACGAAAGAAAAAGAATTCATTGAACGCCTCGATCGTCTCTTTGACATCGCCCACGCTGATTGTGAGAAATTGGTCAAGTACCCAGAGGATTGGGAGTTCCTTCAGCAGCAGCGCCAGAGAAAGGACGTCCAGGTTCAATGGCAGGTTTGGACATGACCCATCAGCGCCAAGTCAAAGATTGTACTCGACGTCGGGAGGAAGAGGAGAAACGAAGAAAGCGATCAGCAGCTGAAATGGAGGCAGTATCCAACGAAGCGGTTTTGGAGTCCTCATCCTCCAGCTCAGATGATAGCGAAGAAAAAGGAGCATGTGGTGGTTCGTTAGCGTCTAAACAAAGAGCAACGAAGAACATCATGACATCGGAATTGGCGGCAGCGCTTGATCGCACGCAACTCTCGTCAAGAAAGGCCAATATCTGCTGTTTGAGGCAGCTTCAAGCTTAGGGCATGATGCTAGCGACTACAACATCAATCGGGGATCCATTCATCGTCAGCGTGAAAAATTCCGTACCCTTAAGGCTCGGCAACTGAAGAGCGAGTTCCAAGGCAATAGTCCGTTGACTGTTCACTGGGACGGAAAACTCATGCAAGATCTGACGTCACGAGAATATGTTGACCGCTTACCTATTCTTGTATCTGGCTCCGGGACAGAGCAGCTCCTCGGGGTGCCAAAACTTCTGTCAGGAACCGCGCTGGCACAAACAAATGCCATCATAGATTGCCTGAATGAATGGGGAGTGACCGATCATGTCAAATCTATGTGTTTCGACACAACCGCGACAAACACAGGCCACCGTGGAGGAACTTGTGTTCTTCTGGAAGAAAAAGTTGGACGTGACCTGTTACACTGCGCGTGCAGACACCATGTACTGGAGTTGGTGCTACAGGCGGCATTCGCAGCATCGCTAGATTCAGTATCTACCGGTCCAGAAATTCTGCTTTTCAAGCGCTTCCATGATTATTGGACCCGCATTGACCAGCAACAGTTCCAAACTGCGGACACAGATGCGTTCACCAAAGCAGCTATTTTTAAGCATAGAACGGAGCTCATTGAGTTTGCAAAATCACAAGCACTTCAAGTTCGTGATGACTATCAGGAATTCCTCGATCTTTCCGTCATCTTTCTTGGAGGAGTTCCATACAAGGGACTAAACTTCCGCGCCCCTGGTGCTATGCACCGGGCGAGATGGATGGCTAAGGGGCTCTATGCCATCAAGATCTGGCTCTTCCGAAGACAGTTTAAACTGACGAACACTGAGGAACGCGGAATTCGAGATATCTGCCTCTTTTCTGTTCTAGTTTACATGAAAGCGTGGGCAACAGCTCATCTGTCCATCGAAGCTCCGCTGAATGATTGGGAATTGATGAGGACGCTCCTTCGATACCCGCACAAGAAGATCTCTGATGGTACCACCAAGAAGCTGTCTGCGCACCTGTGGTACCATTCGGAGGAGGCAGTGGGTCTGGCGTTCTTTGATGAGAGGATATCGATGGAAGTGAAGTGCAGCATGGTTGCAGCGTTAGATCAAGAAGCCCCTCACATGCCGCCAAAACGACCTTTGGTTCTTGATACTATGTTCCTCAGTGACAGCAAAGGACTGGAGCAACTGATCACAAAGAACACCCGAGGATTCTTCTCAAAACTTCAGTTGCCAGATTGCTTTCTGCTCCACCATCCCAGTTCATGGACGTCAAACTCTGAATACGTGCAAGCTCGGGATGTGGTCTCCAAACTTGCAGGGTGAACGACTGAGCAGAACGGGCCGTGGCTCTGGTGAAGGAGCTGAACGGAAAGTTGACAGTGAAAGAAGAACAGCTCCAGTTCCTCGTTCAAGTTGTCACTGACCACAGAAAGCAACACCCAGCTCCGAACAAATCAGCATTAGTGAGGACGCGAAAGAACTAATCACTGATCAGCGTATGAGCACCAATTATTCTGCTACTGTATATGTATTTTATTTCTCAAAGTTTTGCTTTTGTTGCTTCTCCATTTGTACCATTATTCGCCAAATTATGTCTTCTATTTTGATTATATAATAAACTGTTTGTATTCTTTGCGTTTTTAAGTGTCTTACTTTCGTTATTTCACCAAATTGCCTTGTTTTATTATCTGGTTCGGCCCAAGCTGTGAACACTGAACAGCTTGTTGACGTCAACAAATGGGTCTTGTTTTCAGTGACGAGGGCGACCTTTAAATGATGACCAATCAGGACCAAATTTCTCTTCCGTATGTTTTACACCAAATGGAACAATTTTGGGGGTGTCATAGGAAAATATCCATCGTTTAATTTTCCCCCTATTACCTAGTGACACCCTAATATATATATATATATATATATATATATATTATATATAATATATATATATATATATACACGGTGAACCAAAAGTAGGTGGACAGTAGGTTGAATACGGTTTGTGTTATATATATTATAACTATGGTGTTCATTATAACTATGGTGTTTGTGTTTATTATATTAAATATTATAACTAAATTTATTTAAATTTTATTTGTATTATAGTATACAAAAAAATTAAATATGTATTCTCAAAATAAACGTTATCATTTACTGTCCACCTACATTTGGTTCACCCTATATATATATATACTTCCGCGGGCCAGAGCCAGAGCCAAAACGTTGGAAAGTTGGAGCACTATTACCCTAGTACGGTAGTATATAGGTTCCCTTTTTTGTATAGCGTTTTGTTATATGGGGTCAAAAAGAGTGCCAGTAAGTTCCGGATTAGTGCCTATGCGGTCTCCAATTTGGAACCAAATTTCGAGAAGAACCTTCCCTCAACCAATTTTGACATGCAATACGGAATCAAACTTTCCTACTTAACGGAGTTCCTCCTAACATTGTATTCATTTACTTCCAAGTTATAATTAAAAATAAATGTGGTAAAATATACTAAAACAAAATAAGAGAAATAAATTTAAATTCTAATTTTAAAACTATACATAAAGACTTAAGTCCTCGAGTCCAAAGAGGCTTAAGCAGAAGGAAAAAAAGTCACTTTCGATTTATTTTTGTAAAAAGTTGGGCATAAATTTTACATCGATAAACATTTTATTAAATTTGAAATTAAAATGGTATATTTTAAAATTCCTAGACTTTGTTTATGATCACCAATACGGATATAAAAAAATTTTCTTTCTCCAAAATTTGACATAAAAGTAGTAAAAATTGCTGTTGTAATATCAACTTATATTTTATAATAGATTATATTTTTTACAGACAAAACGTTCCGGAAGCTCAATCCCCATCTTCAGTAGCTACGAAGAGAAAGAGAATCGTGACTTAAATTATATTTGGAGCAATCCAAGAATAAGCACCCCAAATCAATTTAGGGTGCTTTTTCTTGGATCGGGGTCGAACGAGGGTGCTTATTCTTGGATTGCTCTAAAATGGAGTTAAAATGGAGTTAATTGCTCTAAAATGGTTAATTAAATGCCCGGTTATGTTAACTGTACGTCCTTGATGATTGGTTAAGGTAGGTCGTGATATTTTCGTTAGTTAGCCTTATAAAGCTAACTAAAGAAGGCTGGCGGCCCTGATTTTCAGGTGATCCAAAAAATCTTATTAAAAAAGTGATGCTATGTGCTAGTGCGATCAAACAATGACCTGGACAAAGTTTTCGAGGAATGTTGATGTTAAAAATCCTTTAATTTGGATTGAGGTCGAACTGGGATGGTGTTTCTTGGATTGGGGTCTAACTGGGGTGTTTTTTCTTGGATTGGGGACTTTGGGGTGCTTATTCTTGGATTGCTCCTTGTATTTATCTAAACATTTCTAACATAAGGAGCCGTTCAAAAATTATGTAACGCTATTTTTGCTAAAACTTGACACCCCAGATGCCCCAGGAACATCGTTCTGTAACGCTAGACCAGAATCACCAGACACCCGCTAAGATGCTATGTAACACTTCCCCCACCCCACATCGGACACGTTACGGAACGTTACAGGGGGGGTAGGGGTGTCAGGTTTTAGCAAAAATAGCGTTATGTAATATTTGAACAGCGCCTAATATATATATATATATATATATATATAAGAAAAATATTTAATATCAGAGATATAAAACATAAGTAATTAGACACAACTTGTTATTAAAAATACATTATTAAAATCTTCCAAAAACATCACAAAACGTCAATTAAAATAAAACTTAATTAAGTACTTTTCCGTTATACCCCTGCAGACGAATCGTCTTGACGATTGACTAGGTTTAGTCGGGATATTTTCGTTAAAACTAACGAAAATATTACGACTTAACCTCACCAATCGTCAATATATATATATATATATATATATCGTAAAGAACGACGCTTGTATAGGAGATATTCCGCGCAAGACGAGAAAGAGAAAACGGAACAAATGAAAAAATGAAGTACCACCTGGGAATCGAACCCGGGATCTTCCGATTGCCGGTCAGACGCGATACCACTACACCATGGACTCCACTCTTCCAAATGCCGTAATTCCTCTACGGCATTTGGAAGAGTGGAGTCCATGGTGTAGTGGTATCGCGTCTGACCGGCAATCGGAAGATCCCGGGTTCGATTCCCAGGTGGTACTTCATTTTTTCATTTGTTCCGTTTTCTCTTTCTCGTCTTGCGCGGAATATCTCCTATACAAGCGTCGTTCTTTACGTTATTTATACTGCGTGTTCTTTGCAGTTGAATGTGTATATATTATATATATATATACACACACACACTGTATATACTGTATATACAAAATAACGAAAATATCACGACTAAACCAAACCAATCGTCAAGGGCGATTGACATTGGGGACTTATTAAAATTGCGGGGCTATAAAGGAAAAGTACCTTTAATTAAACTAAAATATTCCAAACTTAATAGCAGCGTTTTAATTATTCATTAAAGGTGTCACTTTATTAATGAAGAGAGACTCCATTACGCTCAAATCCAAACTGTTTGAATTTAGTTTATTATCTTAAAACTGTTCTTTTTTATGGATGGTTGGTTGGTTGTTGTTTCCAAACGCAATCTAATAGCTGAATGGGAATAGACAGAGGTAGATTAGTTGAACGTGAGGGTTGGTATTTAATATATTAATTATGTTAGAAATATTCAGATATATGCAATTTAGGTCATGATTGTTTCTGTAGCAACTGAAGGTGGGGATTGAGCTTTCGAAACATTTAGCTTTTGAATAAAATGAACAAAATGTTGCTTTCTGCGCTTGTATTGCTGTTCCTTGTAAGAATTCAATTTCCGGAGAATGAATCGTTATTAGTTTTTAGACGGTTTGGCCGTCCAATACTCAACAAGTATAGAAGAAGATAAACAGAATCTTAGACTTAAGAAGTTAAACTGTAAGGATCAAGTAAAGATAAGCACCCCCAGCCGGTGCTGGTTAAGTGTGCGGTCTACCTACGATTGGTTAGGTTTAATCATGATATTTTCGTTAAAACTAACGAAAATATCATGACTAAACCTAACCAATCGTCAAGGGCGATTGACAATGGGATGTAAACAAACAATTAGTAAACAAGATAAGAAGCTATATTAAAAGGTAGACCGCCGAATCGTAGGTAGACCGCACACTTAACCAGCACCCCCCCCCCCCCAGCCTTCTTTAATTAGCCTTATAAGGCTAACTAACGAAAATATCACGACCTAACCTAACCAATCGTCAAGGGCGTACAGTTGACTTAACGATTGGTTAGGTTAGGTCGTGATATTTTCGTTACTTAGCCTTATAACCTTATAAGGCTAATTAAAGAAGGCTGGGGGTGCTTATCTTTACTTGATCCAACTGTAATTTTGGTTTCTCAATGAACTGTAAATTTTATAAAGTTACTAATAAATTTTTAAATTTTAAATTGCATAATTGTCGATATTACAGTACGCAACTTTAGAGAAAATGGCAGTTCAAATTATTGTATTTGGAATATTCAGAATATTCGAGAGAATGTAAATACAACAAAAGATGAATTGTATGATATAAAACAAACATACTGAAGATAGATACTGTAATAGATAATGATTGTTTAATATGTAAAGGAGAATGCATCAATGATAAAAAAAAAAAAAAAAAAAAAATTAACAAGATTCATAAGAAGACACTTATTTTTCTTGGAATTAATAGTACAAAGTAAAATTCAGATGGTTACAGTGTTAATTTATCAAACAGGGTTTTAATAACTAACTTTGAAAAAAAAGGGGGTTTTATTCTAGGGGCTTAGATTTTGTTTTACTCAGCTTTAAATTTGATTTTTACAAACATTTTATCGGTTTTGAAACATTATTATTACATATATTAAACAAATTAGGGATCACCTGAAGATCAGGGCCCACAGGTATTCTCGTTTTTTGCTTTACAGTACTAAATATAATATTAAATTGAATGCCCGGTTAGGTCAACTGTCCGCCCTTGACGATTGGTTACGTTAAGTCGTGATATTTTCGTTAGTTTTTAAGAAGATATCATTTGGTAATTGAGGCTGGGGGCCCTGATCTTCAGGTGATCCCAAATTAGATATATGAAAAGACTGGCAAAAATGGCTAGCTTCAAGTTGGAACAATATACAGGGTTTAGCATTTAAAGAGTTTTATAATTTAAAAAAAAAAAATTGGTACTTTTCCGTTATCTGCCCCCATGCAAAATCTAAACGCCGGTTAGGTCAACTGTAATATTTTCGTTAAAACTAACGAAAACATCACGACTTAACGAAACTAATCGTCAAGGGCGTAAAGTTGACCTAACCGGCGTTTAAATTTTGCATAGGGGCAGATAACGGAAAAGTACCAAAAGATTTACTACTTTATTTACTAGTAATAATTTCAGAATAATCAAGACTTTGAGTAAAAATGGAAATATAATAATCAGTAAATCCGATAAAGGTAAAGGAATTGTACAGGGTGTTCGAAAAGTCACGTCACCCCCTACAAAATTTTATTTTTGTGTGATTAATTGTATTTATATGTGGTAGGCGTAATTTAAGAAACAAGTCATTAGCAACAATTACTTTAATTACAGTAAATACAGTTACTAATCATGAATATCTGTGTGTGCACCATCATTTCTGCATGACTGTATCGCTTAATTCATTAACAAATGACGGCGGTATGGTTTCATGCCGATATCTTTTGTCATGTGATCTCTCATTGTGGACATGGGGACTGCAAGTTCTTGTGATCATTTCCGAAGTGATTTTTTCTGTGAACGAGCCACTGATGCAATCACACCTTCACAATGTTCTGCTTACGTTGTTGGTCTTCCCGACCGTGGTCTGTCCTTGATGGAGCCAGTTTCAAACAGCTTTTTCTCCCAACGTAATACCGTCTTGTTTGGTGGTACAGCCTTATTGAATCTTGTGTTGAAATCATTCTGGATATCATGCATCGTTTTGCCAGTATGTGAACTTTCATGAGCCCATGTGCTCATCACTATCCTTTCCTCCAGAGTGTAAGTGGACTGGTCTGCCAATGTTCACACAACTCTAATACTGGAAAAGAAAAAAAAAATGTCAGTGAATCACATAAATTCAATTAAT
The DNA here is from genome assembly GCA_023014485.1 of Bathynomus jamesi. NCBI lineage: Eukaryota > Metazoa > Arthropoda > Malacostraca > Isopoda > Cirolanidae > Bathynomus > Bathynomus jamesi. The sequence continues at coordinate 22,243 of JAJOZX010012962.1, forward strand.
CACAAAAATAAAATTGGTATTACAATATGTACATTTTGGAGGGGATGACGGGACTTTTCGAACACCCTGTACTTCAGAATTATTATTATTATTATTATTATTATTATTATATAAATAAACTGAAAACTATTTTGCTTGACGATAACAAATTTAAAAAGTTAAAAAGGTTCCATGTTACAACATGTAATCAAAACTGAAGTTAAGTTGAATGGATGTTTGCATATTATCAAATATAAAGACTCTAATTATAATAACTTGTTTGCCGCTGGATCTGCCCCAGGAGTCCTTTATGAACTCCCTAAAACACATAAAGCAAATAATCCTATTCGTTCTATATGTTCAATGATAATTTGTCAAAAGTTTTGGTTCCATTGTTGTCCCCTTTCACTTTTAATGAATTTACTATTAAGAACTTTGAATTCGTTAACCAGATCAAAGAAATTCCTCGTTACGACAATACTATATATGTAGCTTTGATATAGCGTCTTTGTTTGCAAATGTTCCTTTGAGCGAAATTGTAGATTTGTGTACTGAGAAATTATTTACGTAGAGTAAGCAAGCAATTGATTAATGGCTTTAGCATAAAGCAATTTAGAGAGATGTTAAACTTAGTTACTAATGATAATATTTTCATATTTAATAATGAATTGGATCTTCAATATGAAGGTTTGGGTATGGATTCAGTTCTTTCACAAGCATTGGCTTAGTGGTTTCTTTGTTATTATAAAAAGATGTGGCTTAAAGAGCGTCCTTCTCTAGTGAAATTAAACCATTTTAATATAGAAGATATGCAGTTAAATAGATAAATCATTCTCGGTGTTATAATATTAAATTATCAAAATTATAATTAGAATATAATTATATAATATAATATTATAATTACAATATTAAATTTATGTTTGAGGGGGGGGGGGAAACGATTTCTTGCCATTTCTGGATGTACTTCTTGTTGTTTAACCGATCAGCCCACCCTGATCGAGCAAGCCGGCGGCACGCAGGTAACCGATCGCCCTCTCCGGAGTGGACCAAAGAGGTTCAGCGCACTAGTAATGTTGTGTTGTGTTCGTTGTTGTGCTAGAGCGGTACAGTCTGTCATAATGTGTTCAATTGTTTGTGGTGTGTCCTGGCACAGGTGGCAGGTGTCGTCTGTGGAGTTGTCTAGTCTGTGTTTATATATCCATAAGTTGGGGTGATGTTTATGATTACAAACGGTGTTTCGTTTTTTACCACGTCCTTATATAGAAAGACTACTTTTAAGGGCTGAGATACACATTTTTTTAGCTTTGTTTATGATAAATCTAAACTTAGCTAACTAATACATTAATTTTATAGCACTTTTAATTTATGTTAAAATGATCAGATTTTCCATAATGAAATAGTTTTTTTTAAGAAAGTATTTTTGTGATAATACTGGTATGCATCAATTTTGCTGTCAAGGGTTTTGTAAGTGATTCTTATAGAGTTTTTCCGGCTGATTTCGAATCTGCAATCCGTTTTTCTCAATCAGCTCAGGTTATCCGGCTATGGCCTCATAAGTAAAATAGAATTTTTCGTGATTTTGTCAAAGCGGAATTGGAACAGTAACATCTATCATCACTTGTTTCACTTGTATAATATCTTTTTTTACTTTCAGGCATATAGATAAAATATTTCATAATGAATAGAGCGTGTAAAAATGATCCCAATAGATTCTGCTACATATGTGGGACGGTTAGCATGCCAAATAACCAGTCCCAAATCACTAAATTTGTGAAGACAATGTATAGAGCATACTTTGGAATTAGGCTAGGGGACCAGGACAAAAATTTCGCCCTCATATGTGCTGCAAGACGTGCATTGAAAATTTGAGAAGATGGAGCAAAGGCAGAGCGAAATCTTTGCCTTTTGGAATTCCCATGATTTGGAGAGAAGGAAAGGATCACGTGACAGATTGCTATTTCTGCATGACAAACCTCCAAGGTGGCTTATAAATTTTTTTTCTTAAATATTTTGAAATCCTCGTATGAAACTTGACATAATATTCACCATAATGTAATATTCACCATATATAGCATAATATTCACCATAATGGTAATCATACATTTACATATTGTTATAGAAAATACATTTACACATACATATTGTTATACAAGTTACATTTACATATACAATGATGTATATTTTTTCTTTTTCATTCATATTGTCCCCGAAGGGACAATATGAATGAAAAAGAGAGAAAATATACAGACTCCATCGACCTATTTCATATCTTACAGACCGCAGCCTTCCCTCACGAGCCGCCACTGTCTGAATGCTTCTTCTATTTCATATGCAAGTTTTATATCCATGTTTCTGTGTTTCTATTTTCAGGAGTTAACAAGAAGAATAAACACATTGTTGTATACCCTGACATTCCTTCTGCTATGAGACCTGTACCCCATGGTCCTGGAATTCCAATACCCGACCCACCTCAAACCTTGGACTTCGATGATTCTGATGATGAATCAATGACCAATGCCAATGACCAGTCCCAGTCGTATATACCTCAAAATACCGCTTCAAATGAGCCGAGGCCTCTCAACCAGGCCAAACTTAATGATCTTATCAGGGATTTAGGACTTTCCAAATTAGCTGCCGAGATCTTGGGCTCACGACTTCGAGAGGACAACTTGCTGGCTCCGGGAACAACATTCTCCTGGTATAGGAAACGAGAGGAAGAATTCCGCAAGTTTTTTGCAGTGCACGAAAATACCTCTTCCTTAGTGTACTGCTGCAATGTTGAGGAGCTAATCGAATCCTTGGGCCTGCCATATAACGCATCAGAATGGAGGCTATTTATAGACTCGTCTAAACGAAGTTTGAAAGCAGTACTTCTCAACATTGGGAATAGGGTTGCATCAGTCCCTGTAGCACATTCCGTACAACTTACTGAGAGGTACGATAACATGAAAATTTTACTGGATGCTCTCGTATACGACCAACATAACTGGAGGATCTGTGGAGATTTGAAGGTAATACTAATATCATAAGTAAACTATTGCTATTGACTATGTTGTTTTTCCAAAGGTTATTTGAGAGCGTATAAGAACACTTAACTTCCCCACAGAAGTGATACAGTCCAATGCATAGATTTTTTATCTGATAGAACAGATTCTCTAAATTCTTTAAATTTTCATTTTTTTTCAGATTGTGGCATTTGTATTGGGAATTCAAGGGGGATACACGAAATACCCATGTTTCCTCTGCAAATGGGATAGCCGAGCGGATGAGAAGCACTATGCACAGCGTGAATGGGCATCCAGAGAGAATTTTGAACCTGGGTCGCATAATGTCGTTTCAGTGTGCCCCTTGTACCACCAACAAAAATTTTGCTCCCACCACTTCATATTAAGCTGGGCTTGATGAAAAATTTCATCAAATCAATGAATAAGGAGGGTTCAGCATTCCGATATCTCGAGAGTAAATTTCCTCATATATCTGATGCTAAACTAAATGCTGGGGTTTTTGATGGTCCTGAAATTCGAACTTTGATCAAGGATACTCAGTTCGAAAACGCAATGACTCCAACTGAGAAGAATGCCTGGCAGGCATTCAAATCAGTTGTCACTGATTTTCTTGGCAAGCGTAGAAGTCCAGAATACGAGTCCGTTGTCAAAAACTTGATGGAAGCTTTCAAAGCTCATGGGTCGCGCATGTCCATAAAAATGCACTTTTTGTGGTCCCACTTGGACTATTTTCCTGAAAATTGCGGGGATTATAGCGAGGAACAGGGTGAATGATTTCACCAAGATATCAAAATAATGGAAGAGAGGTACCAGGGAAACTGGGATATCAATATGCTGGCGGACTATTGCTGGTGTTTGACGCGAGACGTGCCCGAAGAAAAACACAGACGGAAAGCCAAAAAAACTTCATTCCTTCCTCAATAAACTTTTTTCCATATTCATTGTATGAATAAAAGTATTTATTCACACAATGTTTTCATTTTTCACGAGTGTTCTTATAATATTACTCGTATCTACAGTGTTTAAGCTAAAAAAATCAATAAATTTGGGGATAAAATTGGACTTATAATAAATGGCCAATAGAAAAAAACCTGACCTGATTGAGGAAAACCAATGTCATTTTCGAATTCAGCATGGTCGAATTATATAATATGAGTTGAAAAAACCCTCACAGCAGGCAAAAACATTTCATATGCATACCAGTGTAATAATTATCCGGGTAATATTTTTAATAGATTATAGAAGAAATTTTTAGATAAACACTTCATTCCTGTACGTACAAAAACCGGCAACAGTGCCTAAACAAAGAGTGTATTTGACTTTTCCCTATTTGGGCGACTCTAGTTTCAATGTTAGAAAATTACCTAAGAAAACATTACGTAAACTATCATCCCCAAAATAATTTCGGTTGGCTTTTGTTAGTAAAGGGTTCCAAAAAACCTTAGCCCCCTCATTTGCAGCTTACATGTTTACTTATATCGAAATAGTTTTTAGTGATTATAAAAATGTATAAAATTCTTTATTTATTGCAGGTATTAAAATTACTCTAGCTGATAAAGTGATAATATAATGGCTTCTCAATTAATTGGTGATTCGGAGAGGCAACGTGTGATAGATCGCATACGAGCAATAACATTTCGGGAAGCTCGTGATGCTGGAGCCACCTTTATAACACGTTCTTGGGTTGCCAAAAAGTTGCGAAGAAGTGAGGACTTCGTCAAAAGAAATTGGAATAAACCTTTGGATGAATGTGAAATGGATACAACCAAATCTGGGCGCCCAAATTGCCACTCTCTCAGGAAACAAAGGACATCATTGAAAGCGGTACGCGTAAGCGGAAAAACAGCTGTGCTGCTAAACTTTCTAGAGAGATCGAAGTGTTGAGAGGAAAGATCGTTAGTGGTGAGATCATTCGACTGTACCGTCATAGGCAAGGTTTAAAGTCTTGGCATAAACTTGCAAAGCCAAGAAAAACTCAACTTAACATCGATGACAGAATGTGGTTTGCCCATTATCTTGAAGATTGGGATGGATGATTTCATGCATTTAGCTGTCTCCGATGAATTTTTTGTTTACGTAACACGTCGGCCTAACTACCAAAATGATCGAGTGTGGGCCACAACACCAGATGAAATCGATGACAATGAACATTATCGCGAATTATTAAAAAGTCCAGACTGTGTTGGTGTGTTTGTTTTGTTCACTGCAAAGAAGCTCATGTGGTTGTTGAAGCCAAATGGTCAGAGTTGGGATGGACAGTATTTTCGTGATATTATTCTATCCCAGCATGTCATTCCTTTTCTAAGAAACCCAAACAATGTTATGGATGTCGATCAGGTCACACTTCCGCACGATAAGGCCCCCTGCTTTAAGGCATTAGCCACTCAACAGTTGTTGCGGAACCATGAGATCGAATTCTTTGGAAATGAAGAATGGCCAGGAAATTCTCCTGACCTGAACGTCTGTGAACACATTGGATCAGTTATAAAGGACAAGGTTGAATGTCTCTTGTTTCAAGAACCTGCAGCAAATCGATTTTCGAAGGATACAATGACGCAACACATTGAAACTGTTTTAGCAAATTTGCGTAACGATCAAGATCTATTCACGTCACTTTTGGCAAGCTACCCAAAGCGAAACAAAGGACATCATTGAAAGCGGTACGCGTAAGCGGAAAAACAGCAGTGCTAAACTTTCTAGAGAGATCGAAGTGTTGAGAGGAAAGATCGTTAGTGGTGAGATCATTCGACTGTACCGTCATAGGCAAGGTTTAAAGCGTTGGCATGAACTTGCAAAGCCAAGTTTTAATTGTTTCTCATTAAATGCAGGATTAAATTCTCTTTTGTAAGGTATGTTTAGTTTTACTGTACCTCTAATGGTTTAGGCCATGGGTGGGGGGGGGGCTAAGGTTTATTGGAGCCCCGTATCGCTGTTTCTCATATACTATATATATATGGGATGAATTTCACAATTAAACACATGAAATGAACGAATGATACAAACCCACAAGGAAAATAATTTTTCTTTTTCCTTGTGGATTTGTATCATACAGTACATATATACACACATACTGTAGGTATGTAGATGGTGGATTATTACTCTTCTGTAAACATGTAAACATTTTCTTTAAATATTAGATTTCATTGTTAATATGAATTTTCCGAGAGTGTATAAATACAGTGGAGCTATTCTCCTTTTGAAGCTGGATCCGTTTTCTTTATTCTCTCCTTGAAAGTAAATTGAAAAAATAAAAAAAAAAAATTGAAGATCAAAAGTAAACATTTTCTCACTTTGAATAAAAGTTTTCCGTTAATTAATTTCAGAATCAAAAAATAAATTTTGAATTTAGAGGAAACTTAATTTATTGGACGAAAATAAAATCAAACGTTTTTTTTTAAGATTGCGAACAATGTATAAGTAATTACATACGCGCTTTTAAGCTATTATGCATTAAATTTTTATTTGATTTCTCTCTCTCTCTCTCTCTCTCTCCTCTCTCTCTCTCTCTCTCTCTCTCTCTCTCTCTCTCTACTGTATATATATATATTATATATGCGCCTCGGTGGTGTAGTGGTAAACGTCGCTGCCTACGAATCCATTAGCCCCGGGATCGAGACCTGTGACGGCAGGAGGCACGCAGAAAAACCCAGCTGTTCATCCTTCCACACAATAAAGTGGTTGGTAGATAAATGGGTACCCTGGGTAGCCTAGTGGTTAAGACGCTGGGCTGCTGGTGGATTCGGATTCGGATTCGGATTCCACGTTAAACTGTAGGTCTAAGGTGGAGTGAAAAGTTTGACCTTCGTCAGAATGAACAATTCGGGCGGAAACAAACCAAAAGTTACCAAAGAGAAATATTTCAATTACATTCGTCCTTATCTTTGTACCATACATAGGTTACAAAGGAATACAAAGGACATCAAACAGCAACAGACCTGTTGGTCCCTACGAGGTGTCTGTTTAAGAAAGAAGGTTAAAAGAAAGAAGAATTTAAAGACAAGTGAAAGTTTTAAATCAAAGCGGAGAAAAGAGGTTGAGAGGTAGGAAAGAGGTTGAGAGGTAGGAAAGAGGTTGAGAGGTAGGAAAGAGGTTGAGAGGTAGGAAAGAGGTTTTGAAAGGAAGGAAAGAGGTTGAAAGGAAGGAAATAAATTTAAGGCTATAGTGAAAATTTTAAAGTACAGAAGAGGGAATCAGAGTGAAAATTCTACACTATTTCTACGCGCTAATAAACGCTTCCAACTGGGGGGGGTTTAAGGCAAGAGAAGCATCTAGTCTCTTCTTAAAGGATTCAATGGAATTACTTTGAACTACGCTGGCTAGCAATCCATTCAACAAATTAACTATACGATTGAAGAAAAATGTTTATCGAGTTCTAGCTGCATTTTTGAAGGTGAAATATTTTTTGGCGTCGACATTATCAAAACCTTTAATCATTTTGAACACCTGGATTAAATCTCCTCTAATTCACCTTTTTAAATTAGAGAATAAATTTAACGTTTCTAAACGGGCAACGTATGATTTGTTTCTTAGTCTAGGAATCATCTTAGTAGTCCGTTGCTTCACTCTCTCCATTCTAGGTGCTGTCGTAAAAATGGGGACCAAAAGTGAACGCAGTATTCCAGGTGGGGGCGTACTAAGGAGTTATATAATGTTAGCATTGTTTTCGCAGACTTAAATTCAAATGATCTAACAATAAATCCTAAGATTCTATTTGCTTTTCTGACCTCTGGGATACATTGCTTACTCGGTTTAAAAGTGTCGGCGACAATAATACCTAAATCTTTCTCTTCCGTGAACACTTGTTAGTGTCTTATCGCGCATAAAATAACATTGTTTCTACCGATATGCAACGTTTTACATTTATATATATTAAAGTTCATTTGCCAAATTTCCGACCACTCGAGTAATTTATTAATATCTTTTTGAATTTGAAGACGTTCTGCCGCTGACTGTTTGTCCCCCCCCCCCCTAGTTTCGGAAATTTTGAAATTATACTGCTAATTCCTATGTCGATGTCATTGATATAAATAATAAAAAGAACTGGTCCCAGAACTGATCCTTGAGGCACGACGCTGGTTACACTTTTCCAGTTAGACGCTTTGCCATTAATGACCATTCTTTGTTTACGTCCACTCAGCCAATTTTTAATCTATTTGAGAACTTTACCATCAATTTCGTGAGAATGAAGTTTAGCTAATAATCTCCAATTTGGCAATTTATCAAACGTCTTTTAAAAATCGAAATATACAGGGTGTTCGGAAAGTCACTGTGCACTTATATAATCGGAAAGTGCACAGTGACTTTCCGAACACCCTGTATAATATGTACTGTTTTACTCTTGTCATACATATTTACAATATCATTAAAGAAATCGAGCAAATTAGTAAGACAAGAACGATTACATCGAAAGCCGTGTTGAGAATGATTAATTTATTCATTTCTAAGTGATTAACTATTTTGATCCCGAACCAATTACTGAAGTCAGACCAATTGGATGATAATTTCCCGGAAGCGATTTGTCCCCTTTTTTAAATATTGGCATAATGTTTGCAAGTTTCCAATCGAACGGAACTTCTCCAGACTGTAGCGATTTATAATTATTATTAAAGATATATGCAAGAGGAGAGACTATTGCGCAGTTCATTTCTTTAAGTACTGTAGGTAAGTTATGAAAAGTTTAACGTTTTGGAAAAATTTAACAAATGAAAAAATTAGTTCAACTTCAACATATAATGTAAAACATCAAAGAATTTGAGGAAAATTTAAAAAAGTTAAAATGCAAAAGTTTTCGTACATTTGTTTACAAAATTATTGAATACTTTGTGTGTCCACCTTAGACTTGAAGAATTTAAAATTTTTATCGAAAGTTGGTTGGTTATTTCACATGAGTCTGAAAAGAGTTATAAGAAGATAAGAGAAGAACTTGAGTTCCATTTACTACGGTTGTTGCAGTTACGAGTAGAAAGAAATGGAAATGCTTTGGAATAATCAAACTCTACCAAGGTGTGGACGACCTTGCAAGATTTCAGAACGCACAGCTAGACGGATTGAAAAAATGGCTCCTGCGAATCCACGAGTGACTGCAGGTAATATTTGGCAAACATTAAAACTGTCTAAGATCGATGTCCATCACTCTACTGTATGTCGTACATTGAGAAAGAATGGTTTGCATGGAAGAGTTGCACGAAGGAACCTCTGCTACGGAAAGCGCACAAAGAAGCTCGTTTAAAGTATGCCAAGGATCATTAAATGATGATGTGAATTCTGGAAGAAAGTTCTCTGGACAGACGGACCAAAATTGAATTATTCGGGACCAACGACCAACGGTAAGTTTGGCGAAAACCAAATAGTACATTCGAGTTAAAAAACGTCCTTCCTACTGTTAAACAAGGTGGTGATAGTTTGCTTCTTTGGGGATGCTTTAGTATTTCTGGTTCAGGAAAGCTTGTTGTCATCAATGGAATCTTGAATTCGAAGAAATAACGAAAATTTTAGAAGAAAACGTATTGTTTTTAGTTTGGAAAATGCGAATGGGTCGCAAATGGTACTACAACAAGATAATGCTCTAAAACACAAAAGTAAGAACACCATGAAATGGTTTCAACAAATGAATTTCAAGCTTGTCGAGTGGCCCAATCAAAACCCAGATCTCGATTAAATCGAGAATTTATAGTTTGATTTGAAAAAAAGGTGTCCACAACAGAAAACCTTCGAATCTGAATGAATTGCAACAATTTTCTTAAGAAGAATGGGCTAAAATTTCTATTGAGAGATGTCGGAACCTCGCAAAAAACTACCCAAAACGAATTATTGAAGTCATTCAAGCAAAGGTGGACACACAAAGCATTAAATAATGCTGTAAGTAATTGTACGAAAACTTTTGCATTTTAACTTTTTTTTTATTTTTCTGCAATTCTTTGATGTTTTGCATTATATGTTGCATTTGAACTATTTTTTTTATTTTTAAAAAGTTTGGCCAAACGAACAGTAACAACTTTTCATAATTATCCTATGCATGGTATAAAAGATAAGGACGAATATAACTGAAATATTTCTCTGTACGAATACTTATGAGCGCCTCTCTCTCTCTCTCTCTCTCTCTCTCTCTCTCTCTCTCTCTATATATATATATATATATATATATATAGAGAGAGAGAGAGAGAGATAGTTCTACAATAGAATTTATTCATATCGTTTCAAATTTGGGTGTTTCAAAGGAGTTTCATCTTATATGCATTTTGCATAGCAGAGTTTATATATACACGTTTTAGCTAACGGTGCCTTAGACATTGTCAGTATATAGCAAAGAGACCTATATAAACCTTCCCTTTCTTCTTCAATATAAATCGACGGATGTTTGCTCTCAACAACAAATGACAACTCGGATGAATAGCACGTTCTACCGCTCCATTGATTCAAGAACCGGAAGGAATGATTTTCCTACTGCAAAATATTGAATGGAGTAGTGCACGAGTTCCCCTTGATCAAAGTCTGAGTTAAATGCACGTATATGTATATACATATACATATATATATATATATATGAAAATTATTTCACGAAAGTAATACGTGAAAAATATTTATGATGAATAAAACCACTTTATTAACTTTTAATCTTCATTTTATTTTTATATATACTGTATATCGAAAGGCAAAGTGTTAAAACCCGGGCAGATTTCCAGTATAAATTTGTATTTTTATAATTCATTTGATCTTGTGCTAAAAATCGATATTTTTCCTTACAAATCTGTATGCCTCTTTGTTAATCTTTTAATTTTTATTTTTACTTCTCTGTTTATTGCATATATATATATATATATATATATGTTTGTGTGTATGTATGTATGTTATTTATTTATTTATTTTTTAATTTTTTTTTCTGTAACCTATATATAGGCCGTAACCTTTTATGTACTTCAGTGTTCCTGAGGATGTCATTAGACGAAAGCGCTTGAGCACCGTTTTGTGTTTCCTTTCCTTCGTGGTTTTATTCATCATATATATATATATATATATATATATATATATATATATATATATATATATATATATTATATATATATATATGAAAAGAAGGACCAACACAACAGCAAACATTTTCGTTTATTTTTTGTACTTCAGACGTTTCGACAAATCTTTTGTCATCATCAGTGAATTATAAACCGTAAACCCTTAAAACAAAAATAAGATAAATAATTAAAATTACATCAATACAAAAGCAATTAAAATCATTAAAATTAAATTAAATTAAATTAAAATTACTTCAACTGGTAAATGCAGATACTGAGAGAAAACCGTATGAATGGCCCTTACATCGGAAGGTATGATATATCTATGAAAATAGGTTGGTTGGTTGTTAGAAGAGCTGTAATTTGTAAGATGAACTATTGTTGTTAATGGAGGGTTTATTTCTATAGATATACAAAGATTCTAAAATTCGGAGTTCTGTAAGGTTATTGGTTCTTGTTAGAATTTCGAACTGAGTTTTGTGAAGAGCAGGGTTGCTATCATTACTATGGTTTTTAATTGCGGATTGTGGAGGGCTACTGAGGGGACGGTTGGTACGGACTGATAAGCCCAAATGTTGAGAAAGACGTACCTCTAGTTGGAGTTGAGTACTGCCGATATACGCAGCTTTACAGCTGTCGCACGTGTATTTATAAACAACATTAGGGCATTATATATATGTGTTAACGTACGGCCACATACGCAGTGTCCTCCTTTTTGGAAATTTGGAAATGGCCACCCTAAGGACAGAGTGCTCAAAAGGCGGACTGTCCGCCTAAAGCCGGACGTCTGGCCACCCTAGCTGTAAACCCTAGATCCTGTTCCAAAGCTGGATCCTATCTGCTTTGCAGATAGCTGGTGAGGGAAGCTATATTTTGGGACCTCTTTGCGAGTAACCCGGTACCCACATTGGCCTTTCCATCATGAAAAAGAAAAAAACTATAGTATTTGTCATTTATCATTACTTATTCGAACTATAGTGGACGTAATTTCCCAGAAGAGTTCCTTGTTCCATGCACGGCTTGTGTTTAACATATAAGTTTCTCAGGGGACCATTCTGAGTTTGTATATATATATATATATATATATATATATATACTGCAAACACGCAGTATAATTAACGTAAAGAACGACGCTTGTATAGGAGATATTCCGCGCAAGACGAGAGAGAGAGAACGAAAGAAATGAAAAAATGAGGTAACCACCCGGGAATCGAACCCGGGATCTTCCGATTGCCGGTCAGATGCGATAACCATTATGTAGAAGAATTACGGCATTTGGAAGAGTGAGGCCCATGGTGTAATGGTTATCGCATCTGACCGGCAATCGGAAGATTCCGGGTTCGATTCCCGGGTGTTACCTCATTTTTTCATTTCTTTCGTTCTCTCTCTCTCGTCTTGCGCGGAATATCTCCTATACAAGCGTCGTTCTTTACGTTTATATATATATATATATATATATAGTTTCTCTAGGTGATTAATACCTGCATGCGGTTAAATTCCGTTTATTTGATGTATATGATCTTCCTCAGAGTTGTATTTTCAGATTCTTTGATGGATTGTCTCTCCCAGTGAAGTATACTCGTAAATATTTCGAGAGGAAGATGTAGATAAAATATGTTTATCAAAAGTAAATTTTTTGTACCTGTTTTGGAGGAATTACAAGCAAAACAATTGTTCCTTTCATTTTGAAATTTTTCTGGGATGATATCCGATATTACCCGTGTTAATTACCAATATTAATTACCGATTATCCGCTGCCTCCTCGCAACAACCACGGTCGTATGACCATATAAATCTTCCGAAAGTGTGTGTGCCACAATTTTAAAATAATTCTAGCCCATCTGCCGAAATATTAAGGACCTTATTGTACACTTAAACTTTCGCCCCTTTTCAAAATGTAAAGTATTTCGCTTAAACTTTATGCAACTAGAGTGGCATGATGCCACGTATAGGTCGGTGCTTATTCCTTCGCGAAAAGAAAATTCTTTCATCGACTCAGCTCTAAAATAAACAGATTTTAATTCTCATACAGTGAAAATATCGTTTAAGCCAGCTGGATTATGCAGCACTATAAAATCCAAAACTTTACAACCCTTGTCACAGATTATAATAATAATTTTGGTGTTCTTTGCTACACGTATACAGCATATAATAGATATACAGAGAATAACATACCAACACATACCTATATAGTATAGACATATAATATGCGCCAATTAGTGCGTTTTTGAGCATACGTAGCGTAGTAGAATAACAATATAAAACAATGATAACAGCAAACAACAATAATATCAATATCACAATTTATTATTGCATTTTACCTGTTAATGATGCACTACATGCTACAGGAAACATATATACATGCCCGTACATGTGGCAGGTACATGCACGTACGTACGTACATACACACATATACGTATATCTATCTATCTATCTATCTATCAGCGCCTCGATGTAGTAGTGGTTAGCGTCGCTGACTACCAATCCATCATCCTCGGGATCGAGACCCGGTGACGGCAGGCGGCGTGCAGCAAAACCTAGCTGTTCATCCTTCCACACAATAAAGAAATTAGTTGGTAGATAAATGGGTACTCTGAGTAGCCTTGTGGTTAAGACGCTGGGCTGCTGGTGGGGAGTGGTTCGGATTCCACATTAAGCTGTAGGTCTAAGGTGGAGTGACAAGCTTGATTTTCGTCAGAATAAACAATTCGGGCGGAAGCTAAACCAAGGTAAACCAAGGTAACCAAGGTATATCTCTCTATCTATCTACATACATACATATATATATATATATACCGGGTGTCCGAGAATTATCTGTACAATTTTTGGCTGTTATTAAAAGTCAACCATGAAGTGTAGAAATTCCAGTGTTGTCCCATTTTACAGAGAAACTCATTAAGTTTTTTCTGATGAAAAGTTTTGACAAGTTTTTTCTTTTTTGTACGCGGGTGACAGACATTAATGATTTAAAAGCAAGAATCACAGCTGCTATTGAGCGAATTGATGTGGATATGCTGCAGCGTACATGGCAACATTTGGATTATCGATTGGATGTTTTGCGAATCACTGACAGAGCTGGGCAGTATTTAAATACATTTGTATTTAAATACGTATTTAAATACATTTGTGTATTTAGAACTGTATTTATAAATACATTGTTTTTCATGTATTTAAATATAGTATTTAAATACTTTAATGAGTATTTAAATACAATGTATTTAAATACTCAAAATATAAAACTGTAAATACTTTTACTGGTTTAATACACGTTCTGTACTAGCACAGTACAACTCTTCGTCTTCGAGGTCCTCTATTGCACCATCTGCAGACATGAATGTATTAGCATTTCTACAAGATTCCGATCGGACCATCAACAGTTTGGGAAAACATCCTCTCATAAAAAGACTGTTCCTCCGCTATAACACGACATTACCATCTTCGGCACCGGTAGAGCGAATATTCTCATTCGCGGGAATCACTTTGACTCCCAAAAGAAACTCTCTTTCAGACAAAACTTTTGAAAGATTGGTTTTGATCCGCAGCAACCGTGAAATAAAAGAGAATTCGTAAGGTGCCTTATGTTTATGTTTACGTCTTATGTTTACGTTTATGTCTCATCTACTCATCTTATATTGTTGTTACTCATGAATTAGTGAATGCATATGTTAAAATTTGTATGTATTTAAAATGTATTTACAAATGTATTTAAATACAATTGATGTATTTTGTATTTAGTATCTAAATACATTCGTAAAATGTATTTAGTATTTAGTATTTAAATACATTTCTCCCATGTATTTAGTATTTAGTATTTAAATACATTCAATGTATTTATTGCCCAGCTCTGATCACTGATGGTGCACATATCGAATGTTTGTAACAACGTTACTTCAATAAAAGAAACTTTTGAAAATACAGATTCTAAATAATCTTGTTTAAGAATTTTACGTGTGTTATCAAGAATTTTATTAAAAGATGCAATTGTACAGATAATTTTCGGACACACTGGAATTTCTAAAAAACTTGTCAAAACTTGGTATCGGAAAAAACTAATGAGATTCTCTATAAAATGGGACAACACTGGAATTTTACACTTCATGGTTGACTTTTAATAACAGCCAAAACTTGTACAGATAATTCTCGGACACCCTGTATATATATATATATATATATATATATATATGTCTTCTTCTTCTTCCGCAGCCTTATTAGCCCACTTCTATGTGGGGTCGCTGTTGCAGATCCTTCTTCTCCATTCACTTCTG
>JAJOZX010012962.1:45000-100767 GCA_023014485.1 Bathynomus jamesi
GGTAGATCTGATATGTTTTAGTTAAGCCCTGAAGATGGAATTAATGCATTCCGAAACGTTGTTACTGATTAAACCTTGAAAGATGTTTATTTTTTTCTGGTGTTCCTGTTTATTATTATAATATATATATATATATATATATATATATATATATTATATATATTATATATATATATATATATATACAGGGCGTCCCAAAAAAATGTATACACACTTTAACAGCTGATAGCTCAATTGATGTTTCTTTCTTTCCAAGTTAAACCCATTAGAATTAATAATGGCAGTCAGACTAAGCTTTGAACAAAGGAAATTCATTCTAAAATGCTACTGGAAGTGTGAAAACGCAGTTGAAGTGCAAAGACAGTTTAGGAGGGAGTTTCAAACAGATCCACCAACGCGACTTACCATCACTCGAATTAGAGATAAGTTTGAAGCCGATGGAACTGTTCAGAATGTCCACAAGAAGCGTTCCGGAAGACCACGGACATCGACAAGCCCCACAAAGCAAGAAAGAGTACTGGAAACGTATCACCAAAGTCCAAGAAAATCTGTGCGGGCAAGCGAGTCGTGAGGTAGGAATTTCATAATCGTCTGTCCAACGCATTTTGAAGCGCTGTCAATGGAAAAGTTACATTCCAAGATTAGTCCATGCTATTAATGAAGATGATCCGGACCGAAGAGTGGAGTATTGCGAGTGGTACTTGGCACGATGTGGATGTGGATTGGACGAAGGGGTTCGTAGAATACCCTCCGCGTTCACCAGACCTCACACCACTAGACTTTTTTTTATGGGGATACTTAAAAGACAAAGTCTACGCTATAAAACCTGCAACAGTCGCTGAATTGAGAGCAGCCATTGAACGAGAATACACACAAATACCAAACGAAATGTTTCGTGATGTTTGCGATTCCATTGCTTCGCGTTATCAGCAGTGCCTGGACCAGAACGGACGTCAGTTTGAAAACAGGCGTTGACAAAACAATTAAATAATGTCTGTAGATTCTATTACATTTTGAAAATGAAATGTATTTAATAAACACTGCCTTTATAATTATTTAAAGTGTGTATACATTTTTTTGGGACGCCCTGTATATATAAATATATATATTATATAATATATATATATATATATATATATATATATATATATACACACCATAAATATGCACTCGCATACATATATACATACATGCCCCAATATACACGACAGTAATGTCTTCATATATATCATACTTACATAGCATAGAAGTGCCATTAACAAGCAAAATTTATGTTTTATTGGCAGAATGTAATTATTTGGGAAATCTTATTAGATAGTGCAGAGTAGTGACTAATGAGGCTATTTACATTAGTTTCAAAGATATATGTATGTATGCAGTATGCATAGAGAGAAAAAGTACATTATCTACAGTAAGCTACAAACATATGTTTATAAACAATGCACATTGATGCATATTTAGCTATGATTACACATTCACATAACTACACATAATTACATATAGGTATTTAACTAAGATTATATGTTCTTATTTTTTATGGAAGAAGGAGGGGCCAAGGGAATGGGATGTTTGTTGGGATATAAGAGGCTAAATATAATATAAGTATTAAGTAATTAAATATGTTGTCAATGGGTATTTTAACAACCTTAGATACCCTAACCTTGCACACATTTAATTTTATATCACCATTTATTACTTTGATACTATTACAGTTGGGTACCCCATAATTTTTGGTTTAAATTAAGTGGTTGCTGCGTGGCCCCCAGTTAACCGAATGCCCAGTTAGGTCAACTGTACGCTCTTGACGATTGGTTAGGTTAAGTTGTGATATTTTTGTTAGTTTTAACGAAAATATCACGACTTAACCTAACCAATCGTCAAGAGCGTACAGTTGACCTAACTGGGCATTCGGTTAACCGGGGACCACACAGCAACCACGTAATTTAAACAAAAAATTATGCCGTTTCGTGAATTTGTTTATCCTTGTAGGATGATAAGGGGTCGCACCGACCTAAGACCCTGAGACAGGGGTAGTGAGGAAATTCCGGCAGAGAAAGTGTTTTAGATTTAGTCATAACTACTAATGAAAATTTAGTTCAGAATGTAGACGTTGGAGAAAGTTTAAGTAATAGCAATCATGTCCTTCCACCAAAATATTTGAATGTAGCACCTTTTGAATAAAGGGTGATGGCGCAGACCACGGCACTATGACAAGGTAAAAGTTAACATAACCTATAGGGCTTACTTCAACAACCGTGGGAACGCACGACACTTTTGGGTCCAAAAATATTTTTCGTGATTAACCCCTGCACTCGAGCCAATGGTTTTATTTCATTCAAATCTTTGGTTAAACACGAGCATCTCATACATGAAATATAAATGATTCGAACGCGCAAAGGGGGTTAGCACGAAAAAAGAAAGAATATATATACTCTATAATATATAACTTCACAAAGGTGGAACTAACAAATCACTCTCAGCTTCATATTGTTTCCACCTAAGACCCAAGTTCGATGTAAGATCAAATACCCACTTCATTTAGCTTTTCCGTCAAAACACAACCAAGATTAATTCCTCTTTAAAACTGCATTATAATCATTCCCATTTGTTCCATTACGTTTTCCACGTAATAATATACTCTTCACTTAACTTCTTGCACCAAAATACTCATAAATTTAGTTATCATAACGTGACAATCTTTTTCTGTACTTCGTCCATTTCGTTCATTGCATTTTTATCCCCATTTGTATATTGTCGACTAAAAAGTACTCCTCGACTACTGATTTCACTCTCCTGCTTTGTTTACGTCTCGTCAGTTATTCTTCTTCTACTACTACGTGAATGTCGTACGTTCTTTCCTTCACTTAGCATCGATGCATCCATTAAAGCGACGTTTCAATTATCCCAATTATTATCAACCATGCAATTATCCTTCAACCATCGACATTGATAAATCATTTATTTTTTATATTATCAAATATCAACGAGAAAAACCGACTATCAAAAAATTCATAATTGGTTGGAACAATCTAAATTCTAATTACATTTCAACTTCAATTATCAGAATTATCCTTTTGATTAATTATCTTGCCCTAAACCGTTACCCTTATTAAAATAAGTCAATCTTAAATTAATGGTCAATTTAATCCTAACCTAATCCATTTCCACTAAATACTTCACAATTGTATTAGCAATTATTCCGTACTTAGTCGTCGGGCGTACGTAAAACTATTTATTTATTTATTAATAATTGAAGCCTAATTATTCGATATTAATTAAGTATTCGAAGTATAGTAACTCTTCCCCTATAAAATATATATAGCACTCCCTATTTACCCTTTGCCCTACCTATTGCACCTACCCATTATCTACCTATGTCTAGCTATACCAATCCGTGTACTACTATATATATACCTCTGCATACATATAATTACACACACACGTGTATAACTTCAATGACGTTGTTCTGCATATTGCTACCGGACAATGAATGCTGAATCGCTTCCATTATATTTCGCAATTATATCTGTCAACCCGACTCATCATTTTTGTCAAAAATGTCTTCCACAGTCTTCCTTCGCTTCGTCTGTTACATTTCATTATTAATGCTACGTACGTTACAATTACGTTATTGTTACGTTATCATCGCGTTATTCTTATTATTTTGTATAACTTTATTGATGTTACTCGTTATTCGTCATTTACAGTGTTACCAGAAATACCCATGTAACTTACTTAGATGTAATATTTATCCGTACCTTCATGTCGTGGTTGTTTTATTGAATATAAGGTAGCTTGAGACCGCCAGCTGAGCTGAGACGCTGGACAAGCAATGGAGGGACAATTTGAACGGAAAAAGGAGCTCGGGAATAACAACGGTTTTTTTACTTAATTGGTTTATTTAATTAGCACAGAAATAATAACGAGGGAAAAGCGAGCGTGGACAGATGCTTTAATAGTATATCGCAGAGGAGAGAAATTAAAGTAACACTAAACAAATTTATTCCACGAAACTACATTTTAAGCAAACAAACATCTCTGGCCATTAATAGCTCCTGTGAGGACTGAGGACTGCCCGAGCGAGGCATTTGAAATTCTCTTAGCCTCCAAAATTCGCTTTCGTGATTGGTCAGTTCTTTCCCTTAGGAGTATGTATTAATTTTGTTCCATTTAAAATAAATATTATTAAATTTCATATTAAAATTCAATGCATTACACGTAATTCCATTTAAAATAAGCCTTAATATATTCATTATTAAACTTCATATTAAAAATCAACACATGATATTCATAAACATTCATGCACAGTCATTTGTATTCTGTCATTCACTCTTTGCCACACGTCCTTAGCCATGTGGTCATAATAACCACAATAACCATCAATAATTTAATAAGGAAGACAGCTCAATAATAATGATAATGACATCATATTTCACGTCATAATGTTATGAGACAATTTGTATTCTATTTCTAATTAATTTGTTCAGATTGTAATCATTGTTTTCCCCAGGAATTGAAAGTAGAAGGGGAGTTCGAATTTTCAGTTCAGGGGTGTGAGGGCCGAAGGGTGAGACCGTGAAAGCCAAGGTGAGCGTATGCATGGCATCATAGTAAAAACTGAAAGTGTCTCACGACCATTTTATAAGATTTAATTTATATTTTAAAATCATCACACAAATTAAAGTTATTTTTTGCTTTCTTATTTTCACTTTGACTTTCCACATATAAAAGAGATATCAATAAATTAAATGATTTGTTAGTGTTCCGAGATATACTGTACTAAATGCAAAACTTCATTTTTCCACAACAGTTTCGATGCTGTAGTAATGTCTAATTAAGAATTAAAATGTTTGTTTATAAGAATTTAATAATGTTTGTTTAGTAAAGAAGATAATAATGTTAATAAGAAATGTAATAAGTTAAATAATTGTTTGGTTATAAAAGGATAGTTGGCAACACCCGAAATGGTGTGGAGGCTGAGAGAAAAATTAGTTTTCGGACGGCCTTGGGCTTAATAAGGTGTTTTTTCGGTATTAAGATGTTTTTGTAAATTTAGAATATTCTTTTGTGTCTCTCTCCGACTAAAATGTTAACGTTAATTCCCCCCTCGCATTACCCCGTTTATCTAAAAGTGTTTCGGTATGAATAAAAGGTCAGTAAAGTGTAATTAAGTGTATAATTAATCCCCCGTCCTCCTCGCCTGGTTCGAATTATAATGGCGCCTCATCACGACCACGTCTACCCGTGTTTATAAAGTACAGCGAAGCGAGTGTAGGGAGAATGATGAAAGATAACGAGAAATTGAATAGAAAGTAAAGAAAATAATGAGTTATAAATGAAGGAAGGGGAATCACTACAATGCCCACTGACATCCTCTTCGGGTGGATGCCAGTGGGCAGGTCGAAACTGTTGTGGAAATAAACTCCATCTGTTAGTGTGGGTTTTATTGTCACATATACTATACTGTTAAGAAAGAGAGGAAAAATGTATTAGGCCCGCCGCACACAGGATCGTCTTACGACTCACGACTGACGACTTGAGTCGCGTGTAATTTTACATTGACAGAATGAGAGCCTCGCACACTGCAGCGAACGTAAAGCGATTCCTCAGGAATTTTTCAAATTTTCAACTAGAATTTTTTTTTTTTTTAAATTGGATCTAGGTGGAAAACGACTAAATCAGTAACACTGTACGTGAATAGTTGACCGCTAGGAGGGGTGTTGGGAAAGTTCAGGGAGGAGTGTAGTGTGTAGGGAAATCCCTGTTTGCAATTATAGTGAAGCGTACTAAGTGTACAATATAGTCGACTTAAGAACGTATTCCCGCCTATCAGACGCCATTCAAAAATGTGTAATTGACAAAAACGATTGTTCTAACGCCTACCGAAGACAGTTTAATTTGCAAAAATTCTTCATTAAGTTGGGGGTTAACCTTCAATTCCATTCCTCGGAATTCTAGCCTTACTTATTTCATTGTAACGAAAATTAATCACTGATGCGGTCAGAGGCACAAACAGGCTCTCCTCCCTTCAATCAACTTGAGGCACTCGCCTCTCATTTTTACCAATTCCTGTCTGAGCCTCCTTCTGTATTTATCTTTACCTCGTTAAAGTTAAGGAGTGAAAGAAAACTCAAATTAAGTTTTCTCGTGTTTACATTAGTTTCTTCGATTATTTCGTTATTTTCTTTTAATCGTGCCATTTTTGTCCGTTCAACTAGTTCCCACTACTCCGATGCATTCCGGCCAAGGCCTTGTTAAATTTGGAAACCAACCTCTTCGAGTCCAGAATACTACCGACAACAGCCCGCAAGACGGAACCAGTGTGTCGGAACCAGTGTGCGAGACACACACACACACACACACACACACACTATACTGTATATATATATATACACACACACACACACACACACCTTTGGTTAGCTTCCGCCCGAATTGTTCATTCTGACGAAGGTCAAGCTTTTCCTCCACCTTAGACCTACAGTTCAACGTTGAATCCGAACCACGCCCCACCAGCAGTCCAGCGTCTTTTAACCACTAGGCTAGCCAGGCTACCCATTTATCTACCAACCACTTTCTTTATTGTGTGGTAGGATGAACAGCTGGGTTTTGCTGCGCGCCGCCTGCCGTCACCGGGTCTCGATCCCAGGGCCGATGGATTCGTAGTCAGCGACGCTAACCAGTACACCACCGAGGCGCATATACTGTATATATATATATATATATATATATATATATATATATATATATATATATATATATATATACATACTCATTTATGAAACGCTAAACTATTTCTATTATAATTTTTAAAAGCGATTTAATTTTAAATGTATGCAAATTCACTCGTTTATTTTAAAAGCTTAGAAATAGTAAATTAATTATACAACTGTGTATATATATATTTAAAACAAAATAATTTTATGCGATTCTTTTCAAAGTATTTATAATGAATAATGGAAACATTTTGAACCCGAGTTATTATATAGCGTTTTGCTTTCATACAAAATGTATTCTCCAGATTTAATTAAGTTGTATTTATATAAACTAGTACAGTTCCCGCCGCTTCGCTGACGGTTAGACAGGCTAAACTACAAAAAAAGAACCCAGCCGTGAAAATTTTGAGCTTCACATTGTGTCAACATTTCTGAATCTGGTATCTCCCAAAACCTCCTCACCCCCATTCATACAACTTGGGGGCTAACCCCCTCCCCATTACCCCCACCCCTCCCCATTACCCCACCCATCCCCCATTACCCCCACCCCCACCCTTCCCCCATTGCTAAACTACAGAAAAGAACACAGTCATGAAAATCTTGAGCTTCACATTGCCGCCCGTAATACAATTTCTGAATTTTTTTTACAATTTCTGAATTTTTTTCTCACAATTTTTTCTCACAATTTCTGAAAGTGTGACGGACAGACGGACAGACAGACGGACAGACAGACGGACAGACGGACAGCTCTCTTATTATTATTATAGATTTATATGAATGGCTGATAAGCTGCATCATGCTTTCCAAATACTGTACAATGATGAAAAAGTGTGCCTCTTGGCATGACGAAACAACCTACAGTATATTACACACCTTCATAGATTTTTTTTTGAAACACACACACACACACACACACACACACAAATATATATATATATATATATATATATACACACACACTATATTTATATATATTACTCAGTTATCCATAATTGCGGGGCTGTCCATGATCACGGATAACCCGATTTCATGGTTAACCCAGTATATTCTGTCTGTGGGTGGGTGGTGTAGCTGCTACTGCCAGCCGCCACCACACAGTATCATTCTTTTACAGTATAATATGCAGTAATCCCTCCCTCTGCTAATACTGCGATCCGCGGATCTGAATACCACGCCAAATCACGGTTAACTCCATACCATGATCACGGATAAGTGCATAATGGTCACATTTAATAAATTATTAACTCGATTCAGTTCAGTGAATCAGGGATAACCGCGAAGTAATATATATATATATTACAGAGTTACGGTCTAACAACGACCCTAAGATCCACTCTGGGTTAGCCCAAAAGAGAAGTAGAAAGGAGACCGAAAAAAGAAAAAAAGACAGGCAAATGAAAACAAATAATAAAATAAATAAATAAATAAATAATAAATAGATAATAAAACTCTCATACAATGCAGACAAGGCTCTCCCTCTTCCACTAGTCACTGCTGACAGAAAATTATTGTGAAACAAGATTTCCAGGGAAGTAGAAAAAATATAATGAAAAGAATACTGTAGATTTTAGAGTTCATTCACACCATGCGTATACATATCTCGTGTACCCAGTTAAACATTAGGGGACTGAGAAATAAAGGGTAGCATGAAACAGGAGACTATTTAATCTAATTTACACTGTGCATTTTATAAAGATTATTTATCTATTTATTATTATATAAGAGAAATCATCATTTCATTGCCGCATCATTTCTTCTATAAATGCCAAGGGCAAGGCATCGTGCTGAGAGACTTACTTTGTTTAAATTATTTATTATTTTGACAGCTTTCGCACTGAATTACTTAGATAAGGGAGTACTGATCCAAAGTCACCTCCAGCTGCTCAGCACACCCTAATTTATGAATTCTCCTTAAAGTGTACATTATGTATGTGATTTCCTCACCTTTTTACACTCACTTTACTTTAAATTTATGCAACTAAAATAGATGTTTAACCTACTCTTAAAATATATTTACTGAAGTGCCCCCCCCCCCCCACGATCTTCGCGGAAAGGCTATTCCACCTCTATACCATTTTATAAGAGAAAAAGCCATTCAAACCTCTCGCCCTTTATTTTAAAGTCATTGTTTCCTAATGATACTATAATTTTAATTAAATTTTTTTTTTCATAATTTACATTGTCAGAATGAATTAAAATCTTAAACAAGTGCATTAATTCACTTCTTGCAAAATTAGGTCCAAGTGAAAACAAAGTTAGCTCTTTGTGCCTTTCTTTCTGTGGTTTATTGCATAATGATGGAATAAGCTTTGTTGCCCGAAGCTATACCCTTGATATTTGTTTTGACTCGAAGGACCTTGTTTATTGTCTATCAGATGAGGTATGTTTTTCAATTTTAAGCATCTTTTTAGGAAAATTATTGTAGGAAAAAAGCTACAAAAAAAAGTTCTGAGAACAAAAATTTTTCATCCTTCTGAATAAAATTGGATATGATATTTTGTTTTGGTTTGAAAATAAGAGAAATTTCGATTACACCACGCGAAAGGTATAAAATTTTACACAAAATGTAATTGGTTTTATAAAAGTATCTATCGGTATTTGGTTATAAAAATAAAAAGAAATTGGTATATTACTTTATATTGGCCCAGTATATATTATATATGTATGGGATTGAATTCAGAATGGTCCCCTCAGATCTTTTATGTTACCTACAGACCGTGCATGGAACGAGGAACTCTTGCGAGTTCTTGCGAGTGACCCGTTGCCCACGTCGGGTTAACATCATGAAAAAGAAAAACTACAGGGCTATTCAAAAGGATTCACCTGATTTCAAATGAGAATATTTTTTAATGTTACAAATACAGAGTGATTTGTGATACAGCAACCAAAAGAAAAACTGTCTAAATTTTTCTCTCACCTCATAAATGCTCTATGTGACTTCCCCTAGTTACACGAGCAACGTCGACACGATAGTCGAATTCCTCCCATACTCGCGCCAGCATGTCCGTTGTCACTGACTCTACGGCAGTAACAATGCGAGTTCGGAGCTCATCCAAAGATGTGGGCAACGTTGGCACGTACACAGTATCCTTAACGTACCCCCAAAGGAAGAAGTCGCACGGTGTAAGATCCGGCAACCGATTTACAGCTCGAAAACTGCAACACACAAAACGCCTTCTGCTGTGCGGACGCCATTTTCACACTGAATGTTTGTTGCTAGGCTAGGCCACGGCGTGACTTTGGAGCCCTCTCGCGGTGATTTTGTAAAACTTAGAGATTTCATCTTCATGTGGTGTATGCCCAGTTGATGCACGGTTGATAGGTACGGAAGTATTCTCAGTTGAAATCGATGAATAATTTTAAATAGCCTGTATAATATTTGTCATTTACCATTACTTATTCGAACTATAGTGGATTTAATTTTCCCAGAAGAGTTCCTTGTTCCATGCACGGTCTGTGTGTAACATATATATATATATATATATACAGGGTGTTTGAAAACTTTCTGTACAAATTGTAATGGGGGATAGGCAACACCAAGACAAACCCGTTTCGTCTATAAGTGTATGTCCGCTGACGTCACCATTCGGCGCGAGAGGCGCCGCTGCAATTGGCTAAAAGGTGAAGTGGGCTAGACTCGCGCTTGCCGCGGGCATTCTTAAATCGGACGTAGTACGCGTAACATGGAGCGCTTCACGACTGCTGAGATGGCTGACATGCATATGGTGTATGGGGCTGCCAATGGAAACGGAAGAGCTGCTGTGAGGTTGTACCGACAGCGCTTCCCAAACAGACGTGTGCCAAACCACCAAACGTTTGCGCATTTGCATCGGCGACTGCGAGAAACTGGAACATTCCATGCAAACATGCATGACACTGGTCGGGAGAGAAACGTGCGCACTCCTGACGTCGAGTCGGGAGGCAGCAGGTACGGCCCAATCAACTTGCCATGGACGATACCCGCCCAAACATTGACGGCGAGCCGTTCTTGATGAGCATGCACCCGTGTAGTATGTGGATTTGCGTGCGCCCACACGTGAGAATTGTGCATGTTAAACACACCCTCACGTGTGAAACAGGCCTCATCTGAGAACAGCACATAGGCCGGAAAATTAGGCTGCACCGCTGTCTGCTGCAGAAACCAGCGTGCGAATTCCACACGAAGAGGGTAATCCCGAGGTTGTAATGCCTGGACTCTCTGACGATGAAACGGATGTACTGCTGCTCGTGCAACACTCTCCAGACCAGGTCGTGGTTCACACCGAGGATACGTGCAACCCTCGCGTGCTTGCGCTTGGATTGTCCTCAAATCGCCGTAGGATTTCTTCTTCCATGTCAGGAGTGCGCACGTTTCTCTCCCGACCAGTGTCATGCATGTTTGCATGGAATGTTCCAGTTTCTCGCAGTCGCCGATGCAAATGCGCAAACGTTTGGTGGTTTGGCACACGTCTGTTTGGGAAGCGCTGTCGGTACAACCTCACAGCAGCTCTTCCGTTTCCATTGGCAGCCCCATACACCATATGCATGTCAGCCATCTCAGCAGTCGTGAAGCGCTCCATGTTACGCGTACTACGTCTGATTTAAGAATGCCCGCGGCAAGCGCTAGTCTAGCCCACTTCACCTTTAGGCAATTGCAGCGGCGCCCTCTCGCGCCGAATGGTGACGTCAGCGGACATACACTTATAGACGAAAAGGGTTTGTCTTGGTGTTGCCTATCCCCCATTACAATTTGTACAGAAAGTTTTCAAACACCCTGTGTATATATATATATATATATATATATATATATATATATATATATATATATATATATGCGCAAAGAACCACAGGGAAAAGGAAAAGGAAACACGAAGTCTGAGCGCTTTCGTGATATATTCACATCTTCAGGGACATGAGAGAAATTGACAGAATTTACAAAATAAATGAGTTAAATACACAAGCGTAAAAATTCCCCAATAGGCAACTCAATCTAAATACAATAAAAACAATCTAAAACTTCCCCAATAGATAACTTGATCTAAAGGCTGCTAAATTATCGAATGCATAAAAACAATATAAAAGAAATTATACAATTAACATGTACACATAAAATGATAACAGTTATTAGAAATAGTATTTATTTAATTAAAACAGGCAATTAAGTGGCAAGAATGCAGTAGGCTAAGGAAACAAAGGACATGGCGCAATCATCAGCACGTATTATTTCCAAAATATTCCGTTACCTATTGAGGAAGCGAAAAATTCCCCAATAGGCAACTCAATCTAAAAACAATCTAAAACTTCTCCAATCAAGTCTAAAGTCTACTAAAATATCGAGTACATAAAAACTATATAAAAGAAATAATACAATTAAAATGTACACATAAAAATAATAACAATTATTAAAATAATATTTATTTAATTAAAACAAACAATTAAGTGGCAAGAATGCGGTCACAATATTCCACAACTTTTCTGACAATGTATGAGTCTAATTTGTAAAGCCCATGGCTAATATTAAGAATAAAATCAACGTTATTCTTGATCACACTCGATTCAATTATATTTCTACTAACAATAAATTTACTAAAACTTAATTTGGGGGCATTTAGGGTTAGGGAAGTTATATTATACTCCCCTTGGCTCTTGGGAAGTCAGATGAACTCGATTTATTCCAAGAGGGTATAATATAGTACTCCTGGATTGTCTGGGCCTTCTCAATGTATTGCCCAGACGTGACCACAGAGTGCGCCGAAAGTGAATTTTCGTTTCAGAGTCCGGGAAACTTCCCTAACCCTTATTTCCGCAAAGTTAAGAGTGGATTAACTGAGAGTCACTGATTAATTTTAGTTACTTTAGTCAAATTCAAGCAAGCGAATTACAGTCAAATATTTCTTCACAGAACACGATTTGGTTATGATAAAAATGTTTCTTCTATACAAGTTTTTAAGAGTTATAATGAATTAATTCTTAGTTCTAGAATTGACATTTAATGTTACATTAAATTAAATACAGTTTGAATCTGCTGGCATTTCCCTCAGTCAGATCCTCAATTCCAATATTCCAATAATAAGCAATTTCCCTACGGGATGAAATGCTCCCTTCACCAAGGGAGAGACCCGCTTCTAAGGCACTTACCGACCCGTTCTAGGATCTCAAGCACAAGCTAATGTCATATGAGGTGACTCGCACCCTGTCACCCGCGGAGACCTATTCAAGAGTCTCACCAGAGGAGATCTGTTCAAGAATCTCACCTGTGGAGGTCTATTCTAGAATCTGTTTCTCAAACGCTGGACCTCTCCTTATATTCGAAGGAATCCATTCTCATATGAGTCAACTAGGCGTGGGCCCGTGAGACACAAGAGAGCACGAAGTTCTCAGAGTCAAAGCCCTTTGTATCCAAGCTTGCTGAGTTCCCATGCGGAGTTCCTAAGCGGAGGATACGCTAAGGCTGGTTGAAGGGTAAAGACTTGAGCAGCGAGTGAATGATATCTCACTTCTCAGGTCCGGTTTGCATGAGTGCTTTGCACTGATGGGCGACTCTTCATGTATAATATATATATACATATATTATAAGGGGGACAGAAGAGAGGACCAGGAGGAAGCAAAAATTTTGATGGGTCTCACAAACGAGTTTATGCTGACACAGGAGATAACAGAAAATACCCGAAAAAATAACTGCGTAGATCTGGTATTCACGAATAATACGAACTTGATTGCTGATATAAAAATAACCCCAACTATTATCTCAGATCACAACATAATCGAGATATCAACAAATATGGCGATAACATTAAAAGACAATACACATACGGAAGGAAAAAGCAAATTTGGGGCTTTTAACTTAAACTCCAAGACCATAAATTGGAAAGAAATCAGATCACATATGGTCCAAATAGAGTGGAGAACAGTTTTAGAGAATAAAACAACTGAGGAAATGCTAACAACCTTGGAAGAAAAGACGCTGAGAATTTTAGAAAAATATGCTCCGAAAGCACAGCCAAAAGGAAAGAGGAACTGGCTAAAGAGATAAAAGAGAAGAATATTCCGCAAAAGAAAGAGAGTAGCTGCGAAGTTAGCTAATTGCGGAGAAAACAATGCCAGGAAAGTAATACAAGAAAAACTGGAGAGTATCGATAGGGAAGTACAAACCCTGATTAAGGGCCATACAGAGAGGGAAGAGGAAAAGGCGGTAGAAGTAATAAAGGAAAATCCAAAATACTTTTACAGCATGCGAAAAGGAAAACAAAAACGCGCGCCACTATCGGGCCCTTAAGGAAAGGAAATAATGAACTAACAGACGATGTAAAAGAAATATGTGAAACACTGAGAGCCCAGTATGAATTGGTCTTCAGTACCCCAAAAAGTGACAAAGCGATACCTGACATAGATGCATTCTTTGAAGGGAAATTGCAAGGAGAATGTATAACAGACTTTGATTTTACCCCAGAAGATGTAGCGAGAGCTATAGGACAAATGAAATCATATTCAGCTGAAGGTGTGGACAAATGGAACGCACTATTGATTAAATACTGTAAAAATGAAATAGCTACACCCTTATACTGGATATGGAGAAGATCCCTAGACACTGGGAAAATACCGAGCATCTTAAAAAGAGCGAACATTGCCCCTATATATAAAGGAGGGGATAGCTCTCAAGCAAAGAACTAAAGACTAGTGTCATTGACGTCCCGCCTCACCAAGATATTTGAAAGAATAGTCAGAGAGAAAATCTATGACTTCTTGGAAACGCTAGAAAGATTCAACGAAAATCAGCATGGATTCCGATCAGGAAGGTCATGCCTATCACAACTTATAAAGCACTATAACAACATCCTAGATGTACTTGAAGGCAATGAAAACTGCGATGTCATATACACGGATTTTGCTAAAGCTTTCGACAAATGCGATCATGGTATAATAGCACATAAAGTGAAACATATTGGAATAACAGGCAAAGTGGGAAAATGGATCTACAACTTCCTCAGAGAACGTCTACAGGTCGTCAAAGTTCAAGGTATATCATCATCAGAATCAGAAGTACGCAGCTCAGTACCACAAGGGACAGTACTAGCCCCACTCCTGTTCATTATCATGCTAACAGACATAGACAGTGGAGTAAACAGCAACAGTATAATAACATCATTTGCGGACGATACAAAGCTCAGCAGAAAAATCAGCGATGCAAATGAAGTGGAGTCCTTGCAGAGGGACACGCACAAACAAGATATACAAATGGTCAGAAGACAACAATATGACATTTAACACCGAGAAATTTCAGCTCTTGAGATAGGGTAGAAATGAGGAACTTAAACAGACTGCGTATTAGGGCGGCTCGTTTTTACACTTTTTTCGATATTTGATTGGGGGTAGTGCGGAAAAGTTGCGATTTGGAGAGAAAATAAAGTGTGTAAAATTTTTTTGATCTACGTCAATACCTTCCGGTGGCGGCGAGACCTTAAAAATCGAAAAATAGGCCTAACGGGGTAGATTGGAAAATGGTTTTAAAGACTTACAAAATAAACAATAAAAATTTCAGCACAATCTGTTAATAACTTCCGGTGGCGTCTTAGCCGTTAAAATATCCGAAATATTGATTTAAAGCAAGTTTTAACAAGATGTTATACAAATGTTAATTCCGGTATATTTCTGTGCAAACAACCCTGAGAACACTATTATAGGCTTGAATAAATTAATAGCAGTCATTGAACAATGAACATTATATAAAAATTATATAAAATTATATAAAAATTTTATGTTTTTAGGCCAATTTTTTGATTTTTAAGGACTCGCCGCCACCGGAAGGTATTGACGTAGATCAAAAAAATTTTACACACTTTATTTTCTCTCCAAATCGCAACTTTTCCGCACTACCCCCAATCAAATATCGAAAAAAGTGTAAAAACGAGCCGCCCTACTGCGTATTATGCTCCAGATAGACAGGAAATTCAGAGAAGCACGAAAGCGGTCTACTTGGGGGTAATAATGACCGATGATGCCAAATTCGAGACACAAAATCAGACAGCGATAAACAGCAAAAAGAGTCGCGGCACAGGTACTACGAACGTTCAAAAGGAGGGATAAGACAGTAATGATTCCCATGCTGAGAACACTGATCATACCAAAACTTGAATACTGCTCAGTTTTGACGTTCCCGTATAAAAGGGAAGAAATTAATAAACTAAAAGAAACAGACATTTCACAGCCAAGATTGATGGCTGCAAAGAACTCAACTACTGGGAAAGACTCCGTAAACTAAATCTGTACTCCCTGGAAAGAAGAGAGAGGTACACTATAATCTACATATGGAAAATTATCGAAAAACTGATACCAAACCTCAAACAGTTCAAACTAAACCCAATTACCATCTAAGCAGCGCTGGAAAATAAGAAAGGCAGAATGTGTAGTGTTCCCAAATTAAAGGCCCGACAAGGGACCTCCTCAACACTGAAGGAAAATAGCTTGGTTGTCAAGGGGCCAAGACTTTTTAACCAGCTTCCAAAGGACTTCAGAAACGTTACAGGGGTCAAAGTTGAAGTCTTCAAAAGAAGACTATATGCCTGGCTCAGGACGGTACCAGATGAGCCGGATGTACCTGGGTATGTGCGGTGGAGAGCGCAAGAGAGCAACTCGCTCTTCCACCAAGCAGGCCTAGAGGCGGGGCCACCAGCTTGACCTTCGTGTGAAGAGAGACCAACACACGGAACCTAAACGAGGTTAACGAGCTCTCTCTCTCTCTCTCTCTCTCTCTCTCTCTCTCTCTATATATATATATATATATATATATATATATGTTAACCCCTCCGTCTATGGCCCTGGGGTGGTTCGGAGTCGACGGGGGTTCTGGTTAGGAGGCAGCAACGGATCTGTTACTTGCAGTAGTTTCTTCTATACTACTCTCCGAGTTCTTCTTTAGTGGCTCGGAGGATTCTGAGAGGCTTATTAAATTCTTTGAGGTTTCTCCCCGATTCTTCTTGACTTATCGGGAGATTCTAATGACTAAGTTTTCTGAAGAGAGCACGGCTCGAAGGAGAAGATAAAGACTTTTTCTTACTGTGTTTTACTCCTAAACTGTTACAGGTAATGCTCAGCCTCGTAGTTGGAATCAGAATAAACATGGAAGAAATTGGTGTGCTTTATATACCCCAATTCTACTAACATCATTATTAAATGTTGAAGAGGCTGCATTATTTTTGCACAATATTTGAAAAAAAGTAAATCTTTTAGCTGTGGTAAGGTTTAAACGAATAAACAAATATTTGAAGATGAAGCCATATTTTTATCTTAAATTGCGTATTTTCAGATCTGATGTTATCATGATCTGCCAAGTTAACTAAAAGTGGAAATTGAACTATGCATCTTTACACTAAAATATGCATATGAGTAAAAATTAAAGGTTTAAGATTTACAATTAAATGCTTAGGTAAGAGATGACTTCATCTTTTATAACGAAGAAAGAGTGTATACAAAACATGACATGGCAAAAGTTACTCAGGATTCATTATTAAGCTAAATCTAAAAAGATGATTATGAGATTTTAAAAAACAACGGGTCATCAATTATTTGGCAAAGTAGAAAGCACATCAAAATTATGCCAACGGAAAATAATAATAAAAAAATAACAACAGTATCGCCGATTCTACATTCCTTATGGCGACATAATGTCGGGTCGGACATTGAGTACATTGTAATTTTGGTCTACTGTAACTATGATTATAATTATCAATTCTACTCATTTCAAAGTGTAATTATATAAAAATAT
Source organism: Bathynomus jamesi (assembly GCA_023014485.1). Taxonomy (NCBI): domain Eukaryota; kingdom Metazoa; phylum Arthropoda; class Malacostraca; order Isopoda; family Cirolanidae; genus Bathynomus; species Bathynomus jamesi. Next base: position 62,458 of record JAJOZX010012962.1, read on the forward strand.
TTTACATTCACAAAAAAGTCAAAACGTAATAAGTTTAGGTGTCCATAAATTTGTATTTTTTCTAACTAGCTGATCTCTAAATATTATAAACTATTGTTATCTCCTACCCTATATTAATAATAATGCTATATTAAGTTGTACTTTATAATTTATATATTAAACCATCTTATTATGTTAACTTTAAGTATTTTAATAATTTTATAAACCCAAATTATATATCCATTATTTATTCAAATTGACCATAAATGACTTGAAATTTTTATGAAAAATTTTGCTGTTGTTGACATTGTTGAAAAAAATACCTTCAATATAAGGAAACTCAATTACTTTCACTATTGGTATTCAAATTATGAAACTAAAATAAAATTATTTTATCATTTTACTGAAAAAATAAAACTTTTTAATAGCATTTTAGCTACGGTATATGAGGAACAAATTCTGGTGCCATACATTGTGGAGTGAGCTTAGAAAAAGCATTTTAACAAATTTGAAATGTAAAAATATGAAAATTTTAAGTTTTCACATTAGATTAGTAAAATTTATGAAAGGAATAGATTTCTTAAAATATAGGCAAAGAATCAATATTGGCATCGGTATCGGCATTGGCTAAATTTGGAATCGGTACATCACTAGTTATAAATTTTATTTCATTCAGTTAATAAACTTCTACATGTCTTCAACATTAACTATAATTAATCTTATTCTGCCTTCAAATTCTGAAAGCACATTTCCCAACACAGCTTCAGGGATGGACATGACAGCATCACGGATAGGTGTTTTAGTTCCTAAAAGATCCCTTGGTTTGTTATGGTAGATTCTTATTTTCAAAACGCCTCAAAGATAGAAGTCCAAAGGGGATAAATTGGTTGAGCGAGCAGGCCATTTTGTAGGTCCTCCTTTACCAATCCAACGTCCTGGAAATGTTTCGTTCAGAAATGTTCGAACGTTTTGAGCAAAATGTGGTAGTGCTCCATCTTGTTGGATGGTTGTTCTTTGTAACAAGCAGGGAGTTCCTTGCGATTGTGGAATAAAAAACTTCTCTAACATCTTTAGCTAAGAACCGTTCGTTCGTCAAAAAAATAAGGTCTATAGATGTCAGAACTTTGAAAGAGCACACCAGACATTTACTTTAGGAGAATCCCTCTCATGTTCATAGATTTTATGTGGGTTGTGTCCAGCCAGATCCTACAGTTATGGCGGTTTACTTTGCATGAAATATAGAATATAGACAGCCTCGTCACTAAAAATGAAATTTGGTAGAAAGTGTTCATCTGATTCTATCCTTTCGATTAAATCATTGCACGCATTTATTCTGGTTTATTCTGGTTTCATAACACTGGTCAACACTCATTTTATTGCCAATCATATTAGAGTGATTTTGGGGTAACTTTGTGGTGCTGATTCCGAATATGACATCGGTTTTGCTAGATTGGCTCTAATTTATGAGATAATTGGTACCCCATTGAAACACGTAAAAATGCAAAAAATTTAATGTTCAGGCGGAGCCTACTTACTGGTTGGGTGGCCGATGACTTATATACGGAGGGGGAATATTCTAGAATGATCGCGGAGTAAACACTAAGAATAATCGCGTGTCTCACCATCTAGAATGTTCCGGTAGTTTCCCATATGCACGCGTTATGGTTACGTTTCCTATTAATTGAGGGTATTCATTATCTCAAGAACTAGAGCCAAATCGGAAAAACTACTTTCATTTTGGCATTCAGCAACCCCAAAATACCCTAAATTCGTACGAATTTCCTTGGCAACGAAAAAAAAAATTTTTTTTGTTGACCTGTGTAATCTTCCTCTGAAAGTTGCTGGAGCACCTTCACTTTGTAAGTCTTAAAATGCAATTCTTTTTATGAAAGATTCTATGCACAGAGAAGCATGTTATGTTCAACTCAAGCCTTTTCTCTTCTAAGTGATTTTTTAGGGCTTCTAGTAAATATTTCACTCTGCATTAATTTTTTCGAGAGATTCGTCCGGCCTTCCGGGAGATTGCCTTTTCAGTACAGTTCCAGTTTACTCAAATTGATCAACCTATCTTCGTATGTTGTGTCTTTCAAGTGGTGGCTTGTTCATTTCACGTCGAAAGTGTCTTTGAACAGCAACAACCGAACCATTTTCATGCACAAATGTAACAATTTTTGTCTTCTCTCTAGAGATTATCATCTTATTCACCTTCAAAAACGAGGTAATGAACAGAGAGACGAAACTTAGAATGTAATGCAGAAGCAATAAGCTATTAGGCCTTAATTAAAAATGACACCCCTTTGTAGGACGTAGCCTACACGTTTAACGGTCTAAAATTGCGAGCGATATTTTGAGTACAGTACAATAGCTACGCAAGTCTAGGTATGTGCGCATTAGATTCATTTTATAATTTTTGCACTTAATCACACATTTCATCTGAAAACCTGTAATTACGAATTTTTTATATATTAAATGTAAATAACTGTTAGGAAAATTCAAAACCTCCTTAACCCTCATCAGGAATCATGTTTTTTTTTTAAATAGTTTCTGCTAATTGACCAGGCAGTGTGGCGACCTCCATGTGATCCTACATGACACGTTTTTCTGTGATATAACAAAATTTCATTGCTTTTACTCTATTCCTTCAGAAGGGGTGTCTCATTTTATCCATTTGGGGTCAAAATGACCCCATAATTCTTCTCGTGTCATTTGATATATATTTCATTTTTATGTAATTAGTTTCATGAATTTTACTTTATTTCATAGGTTAATTTCATAAATTTTGAAGATAATGTCAAGAAAGATAATACTTGCTGATCAAAGACTAATAAAATTGCTAAAATCACTAGCACTACCAGTCACTACCATGAGGATGATTTTTTATCTTTGTATTTTGTATCAGCAATCAAAACACTGATTATTATTCATTAGAAGGTCTTAAATATCAAATACAATGTTTTATTCATATAATTGTTTCATTACAGAATTTTTATAGCACCATTTTTGTAAGATTTTAGGCCTGGGGTCATAGAGACACCATGGTTCCAACAACGTAAGTAAATTGAGAGGTTCCTAAGAGGGTAATCATTTATTTTTTTTTTTTTCGATACATGTAAAAATAAGAGCAAGTAATATTTGTTTTGGTATATTCATTTTGGGATACACACACACACACACACACACACACACACACACACACACACACACAATAAATAAATAAGTATATATATATATATATGAAAATTATTTCACGAAGGTAACACGTGAAAAATATTTATGATGAATAAAACCACGAAGGAAAGGAAACACAAATGGTGCTCAAGCGCTTTCGTCTAATGACATCCTCAGGAACACTCATCCTGAGGATGTCATTAGACGAAAGCGCTTGAGCACCATTTGTGTTTCCTTTCCTTCGTGGTTTTATTCATCATATATATATATATATAAATAAATGTGTGTGTGTGTGTGATCGTGATGATTTGCTGGAAGGGCACCGCGGGAAAATGTACTACTAGTTCTTCAAGGTGGTGCCATAATGTAAAAAAGGTTGAGAACCATTGGTTTATAACTCCATTTAATTAACAATGATATTAGTATGTTCATTACTTGCATTTTTATTTCTCCTAGTCCTAGTTTTGTTTTTAGTTTTTTATTATTACTTGTTTCATAATGGGTATTATTTTTACTGCTTCTGTTTTTAGTCATCCTCATTGCAACTGTACTATAAAGTTATTTTTTTTCTTCTGTTAATAAACTTTTAGATCACCTGAAGATCAGGGCCACCAGCCATCGTTAGTTAGCCTTATAAGGCTAACTAACGAAAATATCACAACTTAACCTAACCAATCGTCAAGGGCGTACAGTTGACCTAACGATTAGTTAGGTTAAGTCGTGATATTTTCGTTAGTTAGCCTTATAAGGCTAACTAACGAAGGCTGGGGGCCTGATCTTCAGGTGATCCAAACTTTTCATATACATATATATATATGTTAAACACAGACCGTGCATGGAACAAGGAACTCTTCTGGGAAAATTAAATCCACTATAGTCCGAATAAGTAATGGTAAATGACAAATACCATAGTTTTTTTCCTTTTTCATGATTTTAGCCCGACGTGGGCAACGGTTCTCTCGCAAAGAGATCCCATAAATATAGCTTCCCTCACCAGCTATCTGCAAAGCAGACAGGATCCAGCTTTGGGACGTGGATCTAGGGTTTAAAGCAAACCTAGATCCCTACACTCAGAACCTCTATATAAGTAAAAGACTCGTTGCATTCACGTCGTGTTGAATAAATCAAAGAAAAAGGGGTAACTATTGTATTTTTAGCCAAAAAAAAACAAAACTTAAACCTCAACCGGACATTGAGCGTCCACTTTTCAAGGCACGAAACACGTCCGTTTAGTATACACAAACTCAGAATGGTTCCCTGAGAACATTATATGTTAAACACAGACCGTGCATGGAACCGTGCACGTGTTTCGTGCCTTGAAAAGTGGACGCTCAATGTCCCGGTTGAGGTTTAAGTTTTGGTTTTTTTGGCTAAAAATACAATAGTTACCCCCTTTTTCTTTGATTTATTCAACACGACGTGAATGCAACGAGTCTTTTACTTATATAGAGGTTCTGAGTGTAGGGATCTAGGTTTGCTTTAAACCCTAGATCCACGTCCCAAAGCTGGATCCTGTCTGCTTTGCAGATAGCTGGTGAGGGAAGCTATATTTATGGGATCTCTTTGCGAGAGACCCGTTGCCCACGTCGGGCTAAAATCATGAAAAAGGAAAAAAAACTGGTATTTGTCATTTACCATTACTTATTCGGACTATAGTGGATTTAATTTTCCCAGAAGAGTTCCTTGTTCCATGCACGGTCTGTGTTTAACATATAAGTTCTCAGGGAACCATTCTGAGTTTGTGTATACTAAACGGACGTGTTTCGTGCCTTGAAAAGTGGACGCTCAATGTCCCGGTTGAGGTTTAAGTTTGTTTTTTTTTTGGCTAAAAATACAATAGTTACCCCTTTTTCTTTGATTTATTCAACACAACGTGAATGCAACGAGTCTTTTACTTATATAGAGGTTCTGAGTGTAGGGATCTAGGTTTGCTTTAAACCCTAGATCCACGTCCCAAAGCTGGATCCTGTCTGCTTTGCAGATAGCGGTGAGGGAAGCTATATTTATGGGATCTCTTTGCGAGAGACCGTTGCCCACGTCGGGCTAAAATCATGAAAAAGGAAAAAAACTATGGTATTTGTCATTTACCATTACTTATTCGGACTATAGTGGATTAATTTTCCCAGAAGAGTTCCTTGTTCCATGCACGGTCTGTGTTAACATATAATGTTCTCAGGAACCATTCTGAGTTTGTGTATACTAAACGGACGTGTTTCGTGCCTTGAAAAGTGGACGCTCAATGTCCCGGTTGAGGTTTAAGTTTTGGTTTTTTTGGCTAAAAATACAATAGTTACCCCCTTTTTCTTTGATTTATTCAACACGACGTGAATGCAACGAGTCTTTTACTTATATAGAGGTTCTGAGTGTAGGGATCTAGGTTTGCTTTAAACCCTAGATCCACGTCCCAAAGCTGGATCCTGTCTGCTTTGCAGATAGCTGGTGAGGGAAGCTATATTTATGGGATCTCTTTGCGAGAGACCCGTTGCCCACGTCGGGCTAAAATCATGAAAAAGGAAAAAAACTATGGTATTTGTCATTTACCATTACTTATTCGGACTATAGTGGATTTAATTTTCCCAGAAGAGTTCCTTGTTCCATGCACGGTCTGTGTTTAACATATAATGTTCTCAGGGAACCATTCTGAGTTTGTGTATACTAACGGACGTGTTTCGTGCCTTGAAAAGTGGACGCTCAATGTCCCGGTTGAGGTTTAAGTTTTGTTTTTTTTGGCTAAAAATACAATAGTTACCCCCTTTTTCTTTGATTTATTCAACACGACGTGAATGCAACGAGTCTTTTACTTATATAGAGGTTCTGAGTGTAGGGATCTAGGTTTGCTTTAAACCCTAGATCCACGTCCCAAAGCTGGATCCTGTCTGCTTTGCAGATAGCTGGTGAGGGAAGCTATATTTATGGGATCTCTTTGCGAGAGACCCGTTGCCCACGTCGGGCTAAAATCATGAAAAAGGAAAAAAACTATGGGATTTGTCATTTACCATTACTTATTCGGACTATAGTGGATTTAATTTTCCCAGAAGAGTTCCTTGTTCCATGCACGGTCTGTGTTTAACATATAATGTTCTCAGGGAACCATTCTGAGTTTGTGTATACTAAACGGACGTGTTTCGTGCCTTGAAAAGTGGACGCTCAATGCCCGGTTGAGGTTTAAGTTTTGGTTTTTTTGGCTAAAAATACAATAGTTACCCCTTTTTCTTTGATTTATTCAACACGACGTGAATGCAACGAGTCTTTTACTTATATAGAGGTTCTGAGTGTAGGGATCTAGGTTTGCTTTAAACTCTAGATCCACGTCCCAAAGCTGGATCCTGTCTGCTTTGCAGATAGCTGGTGAGGGAGGCTATATTTATGGGATCTCTTTGCGAGAGACCCGTTGCCCACGTCGGGCTAAAATCATGAAAAAGGAAAAAAACTATGGATTTGTCATTTACCATTACTTATTCGGACTATAGTGGATTTAATTTTCCCAGAAGAGTTCCTTGTTCCATGCACGGTCTGTGTTTAACATATAATGTTCTCAGGGAACCATTCTGAGTTTGTGTATATATATATATATAAATCGTACCTATAAATCTACTCTTCGGCATAGCTATGCTCGTGCATATAGTTTAAAATCACAAATAGCTTTAGTTGCAGCAAGACGTAAATCTAATTTGAACTTGATATGTTAATTTTAAGTCTGCCTCCATTTATAAAATCGGCCACGATGAATTTCAATATTAAACCTTGTTAATTTATGTGCTTAAGTTTCTCTTCCTTTGGTATAGAGTTCTTTAAGGTGATTTTCGCATGACGATTACTTCTAATCTTAATTTTTTGGCGGGGGGGGGAGAAGAAGGGCTGGGAGTAGCAGGAGAAGTAAGGGGGAGGAATTCATTTGCTCATAACCGAGTTTTAATTTATTTGAAGAGGAGGAAGCTGAAGATTTCAGGTACAATAATTACATTCAAGGAGGAAAGGAAGTAAGGGAGGGATGGAGGGAAGGAGGGATGGAGGGAAGGAAGGAAAGAAGGCATGAAGGATGTTCCTCCTAATTTAAATATAGATCTAATGATTTAGCTTTAGAGTTTCAAGCTAAATTGGAGAAAAGGTAAACAGGTAAACGAGAAATGAAAATGATTGTATGATCAATGGAAATTGCGTCGCTTTAGTGAAGAACAAACGTATTATTGCCGTTATTGCAGTGCACTTAAGCGTCTCTCTTTACTCTTAATACCGGTTTCAATTATGAAGTCTGTAATTTGAAGCTGCTAATCATCGTTTAATTGAAAATCAGTTATAGGACTTTCCTACTGTATAACTTAAATAAGTGGAACCTTCTTTCCAAAATATGGAGAGCCAATTCTAATTATATATTTACTTTATATCATCATCATAATTATGTTCATCTGTCTCCTTTTCAGGTCCAAACGGCTGGACCGATTTTCATGAAACTTAGTGACAACACCCCTTAGGATCCCTGAAATGTTCTCGATGTTTTCAGCAACTCTTTTTCCAGATCGAGTGTCCCAAAATTTTTTTAGCTCAATTTATCCACCCAAAATATTATATGCTTAACCACGAAGAACTTAAATTTAAAGATTTTGGTCCATTGGTGAAACTAAAAAATTTTGATGGTTGCTTTCTTTTGTGAATTTGTTGGTCTGTTGGCTTTTCTAACTATTAGAAAAATATAAAATTTTATAGAACCGTGGACTGGTGGCCTTCCTTATCATTAAAGTCTGCAAGTAAACAAAGTCCCAAGTCCCAACTACGGAGTTTCATACACTTTCGTGAAATGAAGAAACTCAAATTGGTGAACAAATTTAGAAAAGAATGTAGCCATCAAAAATTTTAGCTACGCATCGGAAGCCATGATAGGTAAAAAAATGATGTGACAAGTTGTATTTGAAATTTAATTGCTTCGTGAGCTTCAAGTAAAATCTGTGAAGCTACATTTAAAATTTAAGTGATTCGTGAGCTAATTGTAAATGTTAAACTCTAATTCGCTTAAAATTTTCTTAAAATAATTTTCATTACATTTTATTGCTTGGCTAAAGTGTCAAAAAAAATTGGGAATGTTCTGTAAACTTAATTTTTACAATCACGTCACATTCTTTTTTGTCAAGAATAAAACAGGTTTCCTAAACAATATTCTAGATTATAATACCAGTACATATTAGTACCATGATTGTACAGTAAATATCTATTGCCCGAAGTGTAATGACAGCCTTCCGCAGGAATTAGCAAAAATATCTCAGTCGTAGGGTGTGTTTTTTTTGCCGGTATATATAATTTGCCCCTGATGAATCATGCACCCGGACCTATCAAGCCATGAGTGCCTGCAACGTTAACTAACGGCACAAGTATGGAAATGGTTATGAGTTTGACCGTTCATCGGATTATGACAATTGGATATACGTTGACCCTTTAAGTACTGTACTTGACAAAGATGCTACGAGCTGCTCGTACCTTGAATGGATGTATGGGCGGAGCCGCACTTTGTTAAAAAAGTGAGCCTTTCTTCTACCTATTACTTAATATATAATTTTGTTTTCGAATAGATAATCAGAATCGGCTTGTGTGACCACCCTTTCAGCAGCCTCCCTCTTCATTCGTGGGATTTGATGAAGGAGACAGTTACGTTCACCTCTCATCGTGCCTTCATAATCTGCCACACAAGGCTGCTCAGAGACTTCATTTAGATACCTATGGAGTCAATCTGAATGTTTTGTAGGGTTCGCAGCTCCTTCGGTAAGATATTAAAGAGTTTTGGTCGTCTCATAGTGAGACTGCTTTCCATCTTAGTTTTCAGACTTGCCTATCTTTTTGCATTTGGAATGCAGCAAAATCTTTCTGTCTTGTTCTTCCATCTTTTTATTTCACTGTGGCCGATAGGCATTAATTTTTCCAGTATTTCACACATATATTATTATGTAGCATTCACGACGTCCTTTCAAAGTATATAATTTTAGAGATTTTAAGTCTTCACTATGTTTTTGTTAATTTAAACGTGAATGTTTTCTGTAGGGACTCATTATGTGCAATGTCCCTTTTCTTGTATGGGTTTTCGGGAACACAACGGCACTCAATTAGTGGGAATATCAAAATCTTCCATAGCTTCAGCATATTTGCCCTTCTGCAATGAAAACTCCATATGATTCCCATTAATTTTCTCCTGTGGCTGGTTTGACGTAGTAAGTATTTTCTGAATTCTCCGTCTGTTGACATTGTTACTTCTAAGTCTCTGACCTCGTATTTCGCTATTGTGTGTGTGTGTGTGTGTGTGTGTGTGTGTGTGTGTGTGTGTGGTGTGTGTGTGTGTGTGTTTCATAAATATTTTGCTGTAATTTTTTATAACCACCGTATCTTAAGAACTGGAATTCAAAGGTCATATTTTCTTGTGCCAACTTACACAGTTTGTTGGTATCATTTCGTAATTTATTTATCCCTATCATTAATGACTATTCGTATATCTTTTTGTCATCTTCAGACGATGACACTATGCTATCTTTTATATCTTCGTCTATATATCTACAGTCATTATGCTAAATAGTAATGGGCTAATACTGTTCATTGTGGTAGAGAGTTAATGACTAGTGAATTTCTGGATTTAACTTCATCTTTGAATTGGAATATTAAAGAACCGTATTCAAAGCTTACCGTAATACCTGTTTTCCTAAGTTTGTAGGCAGGTTTTCATGACTATATTTGTCAAATGTCTCAACAGAGTCTACATATACACACCTCTTTGTTTTTCCTTTGGCACACGGTTTCCAAAATTCTTTCTTTGTGGTCTGAAAGTTGAGACAAATGCGATCTTCCTGCCCTGAGTCCATGTTCGTTAGGGTTATATACTGTAACTCATTTTCTTTAAGGTAGGATGAGTGTTATTTCTAACTATTTTTTCAAAGCATTTTATAAAGTGTGATGTAAGAGCTACTGGTCTATAGTTTTTAAGAGAGCTCCGCTTTTTACTTTGTATATATATATATACACATTTCAACTGCAAAGAACACGCAGTATAAATAACGTAAAGAACGACGCTTGTATAGGAGAACATTCCGCGCAAGATGAGAAGGGAGAACGAAACAAATGAAAAAATGAGGTAACCACCCGGGAATCGAACCCGGGATCTTCCGATTGCCGGTCAGATATGATAACCATTACACCACGGGCCTCACTCTAACAAATGCCGTAATTCATCTACATACGCGCAGAAACCAATGCCCCAAGGGGGCACCTCCCGCATGCCGTATCTATATATACATTTCAACTGCAAAGAACACGCGTGTTCTTTGCAGTTGAAATGTATATATAGATACGGCATACGGGAGGTGCTTTTTTGGGGCATTGGTTTCTGCGCGTATGTAGATGAATTACGGCATTTGTTAGAGAGGCCGTGGTGTAATGGTTATCATATCTGACCGGCAATCGGAAGATCCCGGGTTCGATTCCCGGGTGGTTACCTCATTTTTTCATTTGTTCTCTCTTCTCATCTTGCGCGGAATGTTCTCCTATACAAGCGTCGTTCTTTACGATATATATATATATATATATATATATATATATATATATATATACAGGGTGGGCCGTAAGTTTCCATACATAGGAAAATTTAAACGTTTGTTTTTATGTTTCAGATACCCTAAGAATATGCGTTTGTAAGATCTTGTTTACTGATGAAGCAAATTTTACGTCAATGGAGAGGTTAATCGGCAAAACATACGTTATTGGAGTAATGCTAACCCTAACTGGCTGAGTCCGACGAAGATGCAAGGTGCCGGTAAAGTGATGGTGTGGGCCGGATATGGGGTGACAGAATTATTGGACCAATTTTTGTCAGTGGAAATCTTAATGCCGAAAGGTATCTTAACATGTTGCAAGAAGAGATTTTCCCATCCCTGCTAAACGAGGAAGGTAACTTCCCAGTTTACTTCCAGCAAGATGGAGCTCCACCTCATTATGGTCTTCACGTGCGTCGGTATTTGGATCAGCAGCAGTTTCCGGATGCTTGGATTGGTCGGCGTGGTCCTGTGGAGTGGCCTCCCAGATCCCCAGATCTCACCCCCCTTGATTTCTATCTTTGGGGGCACTTGAAGGCCATGGTGTATCAGGAAAAGATACGAGACATAAATCATCTAAAGGAACGTATCACCAACGCCATTACAAGCATAACGTCAACTGTGCTAATGCGTGTTCATCAACAGTGGGGAACACGTATTGAAATGTGTTTTCAAAACAATGGCAACCATGTAGAGCATATTATATAAATAAAAATGGTTGTCCATAAAAAATGTTTATTTTTCCTATGTATGGAAACTTACGGCCCACCCTGTATATATATATATATAATATATATATATATATATACTTTCCTACTTTGTATGCCAATATGGAGTGATGTCCTTCACAGTAAAGCCCACTTTTTAAATTTTTTTTAGGAAGTTGGTACTCCATGAGTGAGGTCTTGGTACTGAATTGTCTCGCATTTTTGACGATGCATCAGTTATGGCCCTTTTCCGAGAAATCGATATCATAGGGAGGATTTTCTCTTCGATATACAGTATATTATTCTCGTGTGGCAGTTTTAAAAAATAAAATAGCAGTAAAAGCATTTCGATTTTCAACCAGGCTTCGGTTGACTGAATACAGAATTAAGTTACCTCTTCAGCAACTCGTTCAGATCTTTTGGGTCATTTATGTAGTCTCTATCACATTTTTTATTTTCAATAGTTCCATATTTCCACCATTTTTCGTTTTTTTTTTTTTTTTTTTTTTTTGGCGAAAGTATGAAAACATTTTTAGGTCATTCTTGAGATTTTGTGCCACTTTATATTCTTCTTGAAACGATTTTTTTTAAATAAATGTTTGTTTCAAGTTATTCTCTATTTCATTTAATTCCAATTCAATTTTTTTATTTCTTATTTATTTTGCATTTGTTTAAGAGTCTCGCCATTTGATTTCTTTGGCAAAAGAGCGTCTCTGATCTCTCTTTCTACTTGACTCTTTTTTCCTTTTCTGATATCTTTTTTGGTATGCTTTTTAATAATATTTTCTACTATACTTTCTATTAATTAAAGATACTCTTCTGTTCTTTCATCCTTGGGAACAACTTCCCAGCTTATTTCTTCTATTTTTACATTCATTGTTTTGCAATCAGTTTGATGAAGTTCAAATTTAATACTTCTAATGCGCCTCCTTTTTCTTACTAGCAATTTTGATATTCTTTTCCACTTAATCGTTTTGAGCAGCATGACCAAATGGTTGCATAGACACAAGCTAAACATAAAAATAATTCGAGTCAAAGAATTAATTTATTTTTCACTTCTAGAGAGGAAGGTCGACGAGCTTGACCTTCGTGAAATGAGGAATCATCGCACGGAACCTTTGAAAGGTTGAAAGGAAAGGTATTAGATTATGATTAGAAAATGCAGTTGGATTGATATCCATAGTTAATGTCAAGTCGCTGCTGTTGTTCGTCATTATCTGCTTTAACACATTTTCCTTTTGCGTTGGGTCTATTACCTCTTGGGTAAAGGTATATCCTTCCCTAAATTTTAAGAAACTTTTTTCCACTCATCCCTTAATGTGCTGTCACGAAACTTTCTAACAAACAATTTCTTTCCCAAGAGATGAAAGGAAAATAGAAGTCTCCGCATAACAGAATATTTTTTATCGCAGTTCTGAGTTATCTTAATGCTTTTGGAGGTCTCAGAGCCTTCAATACAACCTTCAGTATCGCATTTATGCAAGTCTCTCTATTAAAAAAATATTTGTGTGTTTGTTTTCTATGCTAAGTTTTGCAGTAATTTTAATTTGTAATCTATTTTTAAGTTATGTAAGTCCTGTATATTTGTTTAAGTTATTAAAACAGTTCTGTAGTCCTTTCACTTGGGATTTTCTCTTTTTCCTCTTTGATGCTGTATTTCGAGATTAGTTGTTCATTGTTCCTGTTTTGAAATTAAACTTGTTCTTCCATTGGTATTTCCAATATACAGGGTGTCCGAGAATTATGTGTACAATTTTTAGCTGTTATTAAAAGTCAACCATGAAGTGTAGAAATTCCAGTCTTGTCCCATTTTACAGAGAATCTCATTAAGTTTTTTCTGATACCAAGTTTTGACAAGTTTTTTAGAAATTCCAGTGTGTCCGAACATTATCTGTACAATTTCATCTTTTAATAAAATTCTTGATAACACACGTAAAATTCTTAAACAAGATTATTTAGAATCTGTATTTTCAAAAGTTTCTTTTATTAAAGTAACGTTGTTACAAACATTCGATATGTGCACCATTAGTGTTTCGCAAAACATCCAATCGAAAATCCAAATGTTGCCATGTACGCTGCAGCATATCCACATCAATTCGCTCAATAGCAGCTGTGATTCTTGCTTTTAAATCATCAATGTCTGTCCTCCGCGTACATTTCTAAAAAACTTGTCAAAACGTGTATCAGAAAAAACTTAATGAGATTCTCTGTAAAATAGGATAACACTGGAATTTCTACACTTCATGGTTGACTTTTAATAATAGCCAAAAATTGTACAGATAATTCTCGGACACCGGTAGTATACTTATCTTCAGTTGTTGACGTTAATTTATTCCTTGTGATTGTTGGAAATGTTACAGGGTGCTGTGTTTAGATCATTGTAGATCAGGGGTGCTCAGGACGTCGATCGTGGTCGACCGGTAGACCGTTAACTTATTTCAAGTGGACGGCGGAAAATTTTAAGACTTACCATACGGTTAACCTAGGATTGACACTTCTGTAGGTAGCGATAGAGAGAAAGATCTCATTGTTTGCACTTGTAACCTGTTTGTATTCCTATTCCTGAAGCTGTCATTTTTTTATTGCCCATGCATTCTACACATGTTTTTACTCGCCCATTTATTTTTGTAATTACGCAGTGATTTTGTTGAGACTATACCAGTTGGCAATGTTCACTTTCTTCTAACACGTTTCAAGCAGAGTATTGTTGAATGAGTTGCGTCACAAATTCTTACGATATGGAAGTTGTTGGTTTTATGCGCTGTAGGTGACGGACATCAAACTTGACAACACTGCAGTTATTCCACGAACCGACAGCCGTTATTAAAGAGTAGTCAATAGTCTGAAGATTATTGCAAAGTAAACAAGCACATGCGAGTGTACTAACTTTCTAAAATTTTAAACTTTTATAGAAAAAATTACTCCAAACGTAGGTGTCCAGTGAATTTTTCAATTAAAATTATAGTGGAACTAATCATGAGTGCTGGACCAAGCAACAAAAAACAAAATCTTATCATTTTCACAGTAAATGTGAGGAAGATTATTTTTCACAGTGTTCATATGAATTCAAAGTGCGTGTGTTTGATTTGCCATTCTATTTTTTATGTATGAAGGAAGAGGCAAAGGCGAGCGCCCACAAAAACGCTCCCACCCCCGTATATAAGAAAGAGAGAGAGCCAAAATCAAGTTCTCTGAGGCCCACAATCTCATTTTATTTATTTTATTTATTTATTTAAGACTGTAGCTCTTGCTAAGAAGGGAAATGTTGAGAAACATTTCAAAACTGTTCACAAGAAATAAGAGAGCGACTTTCCAGCCAAAAGTGAACTGCGCAAGACAAAGATGAAGGAATTGAAGTCTGAACTTGCTGTCTAACGATCTATATCTACTAATCCCATCGAGAAATCAAAGGCAGCCACAAATGAATCCTTTCGGGCGAGTCACGTGTTAGCTAAGCGCAAGAAACCGTTCGAGGATGGAGACATAGTTAAAAGATACATTTTTGGAGGCAGCAGACTCAGTGTTTAATTATTTCAAAAATAATTTCAGCTATTAAGGACATTCGGCTATCCAGACACACTCTTACGCGACGTTCAGAAGTGATGGATGAGGATTTGAGAGTGCAACTAAATAAAGATATAAAAGAGTGCATTTTCTTTTCAATTCCATTTGATGAGTCGACAGATGCTATTTACACATCCCAGCTGTGCATTTTCACAAGAATGGTATTTAAAAATGTGACTGCTAAGGAGGAATTGCTCAAGATTATACCGTTGAGTTCAAGGGAAAAACTCGAGGAGAGGACATTTTCCAGGCATTCAAAGACTTTGTTAATAACACTAAGTTTCCCATTAACAAACTTTTGTCCATCATCACCGATGGAGCTCCGGCCATGACTGACCATACCTGTGGTTTCGTTGCTCTCTTCATAAATGATAGTGATTTTCCTAACTTCCAAACTTATCATTGCATAATTCATCAACAGGTTCTGTGCAGTAAAATGTTGAATATGAAAAAAGTCATGGATATTGGGCTCAAGATCGTATGTTCTATTCGGGCAAGAAGTCTGCAGAAGCGCCTCTTTAAGTCTCATCGGGAAGAGAGTAGAGCTAAACACAAAGACCCTTTGCTACACGCTGATGTAAGATGGTTTAGTAGGGGAAAATTTCCTCAGAGATTTAGAGATTTGTTGACCAAAATCAAGGAGTTTCTGGCCTTAAGAGGTGATGAATATAAGCAGTTGGAAGATGAAGTATTGTTATTAGATTTAGCCTTTTTGACTCGTATCACTGCTAAGGTGAACGAACTTAATTTAGAGCTTCAACGAAAAGATAAAAATAGTTCAGATAATTAGTTCTGTGAATGCCTTCAAACAAAAGATTAAAACTATTATTCTCACAAATACAGCGACAGAAACGGAGGCATTTCCCGAACGTGGTTTCAGAGCTAGAAAGCCAGGAAAAAGAACCTACAAATTTTGACAATGATCGATATGTGGAACGGTATGTGTCTCATCACAGTTTGAGGGACGCTTCCAAGACTTCGCAATGCTAGAACCTGTAGCAAGATTTATATGCTTTCCGTTTGATACAGACGTAGATGCTGAAGAAATTGCATTAAAAATGGCAATATTGTTTCACATGGACACCTCTTATATCGAAAATGAAATATGAACACTGCAAAGCGACCTGCAAATGAAATTGAGGGCATCCGATAAAAATATTTGGAATTTTCTCGTGGAGGAAAAATATCCAAATCTGAGAAAAAGTGTCATGTATATGACAGCATTTTTTGGTTCCACGTACCTCTGTGAATCAGCGTTCTCAAACATGAAAATCATCGAGTCCAAGTGCCGGTCCACGCAAACAGATAATCATCTGGACGTCTGCTTAAGACTAACATTCAGCAGCAACTACAATCCAAACTTTGCACAGCTTGTTGACGCCATGCAGTGCAAATCACCTACGTCTATTTGATAATGTAAGAACCAAAGAATATCTTATTATTCCATAATTATTTAAATAAATGTATTTTGCTTGAATAATTATTATTATTTTTATTATTATTATTATTATTATTATTATTATTATTATTATTATTATTATTATTTGAATAAATGCATTTTGCCTGAATAAAGAAATCATAATGGTGTGCAAAAAATTTTCTTTTGTCAATTTCAGTGCTGATAGATCGCGTTAGCATTAGGCTGGCAAAAGTAGATCTTAGGTATTTAAAGTCTGAGCGCCCCTGTTGAAGACGCATATTTTGATGCTGTTGTGATTGGATTTGATGTTGCGGAAAATGTATGTGCGCATAAAATATATAGTTTTGCGCATTTAGAAACGCATTTTTGTATTTTCTAACAAAAGCGTGCACAATATCTATACAGTAGATAATATCATGCATAACAAGCACGATTTTTCGTGTTGAAATAATCGCCCTCACCAGGATTCGACCCATCACCTCTTCAGTAGAAGAAGATGAGGGCGCTAGTTACTACACTACGAGGGGATAAAAGTTAACACAACTTATTATATATTTAAACAACCGAAAAAACGCATATCGCTTGCGCGTCCAGAGGCATTTTACGTGTTAACCCTCCCAACATGACCAGCATTTCATTCAAAGTATCTGATGGCAGCGATGGGAAATGGAATATACATGAACACCCACCCGTGTTCATGCATGATATTCCATCTTGTGATTTGTCTCTCTTCAGTGTCAGCTAGAACCTACATTAAATTTAATCTTTAAAATGGAGTGAAACGTCAGTGCATTTTATCTCAGTAACTCTTTCGGAAGAACCGTGTCCACATCGAACTACAAATGAACCAACGCAAACGATAAACGAACAAATTCCAATCAACTTTTCATTCAGAGATTAAATACGCGAGAATTTATTTTACTTAAAGCAAATACAGAACAATGAAGGTTGATCGTTTGACGTATGTTAAAATTCACAGTTATCTCACCTTCCGGAAAACTCCAGTTTTCAATGATCGCGCTCTCAACTTCGACTCATTCCCTTCGTCATTCGAGATCCAAAAGCGAGAGAATAATCCGAGTGAGAATTGCCAATTTAATCTGAACTAACCTAACTTGACTTAACCCGATCCAGGGCCGAAACTGGAAAATTGCGTGGAGGAGAAATGGGTATAATATACACAAAACCAGGAATAGACTTCAAACCTCACGCGTATATATACAGGAATACCTCGAAATTCGTCGTTAATTCGTTCCGGAATAACACGATGAAATGAAACGACGAAATTCGAGGTAGATTATAACATGTTTCAATGCGAAAACATTTTACTCTATTATCTTATTAAACAGATTAATTAATCAAATTCTACTCGTTTTTCGACAAAATATAATAATATATTGCGTTGGTAAACAGTTGAATTTCGTAAATTTCGATCGTTTTTTTTCACATTTTAAAAAAAAACGACGAATCTGCGAATATGGACGACGGATTGCGAAACTATAAGTAGTAAAAGATTGACGATGAATCTGCGAAACGACGAAATTCGAAACGACGAATTTTGAGGTATTCCTGTATATATATAAGTACGTATATGACATTGCATGAATGAGTCCTTGTCACGAACCAATTGATCGTTAACCTACAGTATATATTTAACCTACAGTATATATGTATGCGGAACACGCGTTTGCATAATCTGCCGCTCTTACTTTCAATATCTGCCGAATCAGCTTATAATGTATTCATGCCCGCTGTCAAATCGACTTTGAAATAGGAAAATTTTGCAAACAATTGGGCTCTCCTAATTAAATTAATGAAATTAAATTATTTCCAGCTCGTAACATGAAACATGAACGGAGTGAAATTGGAGAAGCGTGCAACAAGATTAATTAACTTGCATTTGAACGATACTGTATAAAATGGGTGAAAAAGCTTTCAAAACTCAGTCTGAAGTGAAATACTGTTTTGTCAAAATAAAATTAACCTATTACAAATTATTTCAAAAATTTTAGCCAGTAGTATCGTACAGTATTTTAGAAATGAGTGTACTCACACACACACACACACACACACACACGCGTGTATGTACATACAGAGAGAGAGAGAAGCATTTGTACTATACGTCAAGCATTTGTACTATACATCAAGTTAGATAAGTCGGATGAGAAACGGCAAAATAACCCAATTCAGCAGTACAAAGTTTCTTTTTCGGGGTTGTGGAGAGACGTAATTTAGAGTACTTCATAAACTGTATATTTATCTTCCGTTTGAGGAAAGTGTGTGAGTAAAATTTCACATACAAAAGCTATAATTTTCATTGCCTGTATTTTAACGTTATATATATATATATATATATATATATATATATATATATATATATACTGTATATATATACATAAGCGCCTAATGCGCCTTGGTGGTGTTGTGGTTAGCATTGCTGACTACGAATCCACCAGCCCCGGGTTCGATTCCCGGCGAAAGCATTTGGCGCGCAGCTTACCCAGCTGTTCATCCTTCCTGAAAAAATAGGTTGGTAGATAAATGGGTGGTACCCTGGGTATCCTGGGTGGCCTAGTGGTTAAAACAATGGGCTGCTCATCGGGAGGTTGTGAGATCGAGTCCAGGCAAAGACTTTGTAATTTCAGGCGATCCGTGGAGTGTCGTGGTTCAAATTCCACGTCAAGCTATAGGTCCAAGGTAGAGCAACAAGTTTGACTTTCGTCAGAATGAACAATTCGGCCGGAAACAAAACCAAGATATATATATACAGGGCGTCCCAAAAAAATGTATACACACTTTAAATAATTATAAAGGCAGTGTTTATTAAAATACATTTCATTTTCAAAATGTAATAGAATCTACAGACATTATTTAATTGTTTTATCAACGCCTGTTTTCAAACTGACGTCCGTTCTGGTCCAGGCACTGCTGATAACGCGAAGCAATGGAATCGCAAACATCACGAAACATTTCGTTTGGTATTTGTGTGCATTCTCGTTCAATGGCTGCTCTCAATTCAGCGACTGTTGCAGGTTTTATAGCGTAGACTTTGTCTTTTAAGTATCCCCATAAAAAAGTCTAGTGGTGTGAGGTCTGGTGAACGCGGAGGGTATTCTACGAAACCCCTTCGTCCAATCCACCTGTTTGGCAAGATCTCATCAAGGTAGGATCTAACATCGCGATGGTAGTGTGGGGGTGCCCCATCTTGCTGAAAATAAAACTCCTCATCTTCAAAGTCCTCTCGAATGCTTGGCATGACAGACTGTCGCAGCAAGTTCAAGTAAACGGGACCAGTCACAGTAGCGTCAAAGAAGAGTGGTCCAATTAATCCTCTTGATGATAAGCCGCACCACACTGTAACTCCTGGTAAATTAACATGATGTTCCACCATAACATGCGGATTCTCAGGTCCCCAGTAGGTGCAATTGTGGCGGTTAATTGAACCATTTAATTTAAATTTAGCCTCATCACTCCACACGATCTTTGTTGGAAAGTGTGCATCTTCTACACATCGTGCCAAGTACCACTCGCAATACTCCACTCTTCGGTCCGGATCATCTTCATTAATAGCATGGACTAATCTTGGAATGTAACTTTTCCATTGACAGCGCTTCAAAATGCGTTGGACAGACGATTTTGAAATACCTACCTCACGACTCGCTTGCCGCACAGATTTTCTTGGACTTTGGTGATACGTTTCCAGTACTCTTTCTTGCTTTGTGGGGCTTGTCGATGTCCGTGGTCTTCCGGAACGCTTCTTGTGGACATTCTGAACAGTTCCATCGGCTTCAAACTTATCTCTAATTCGAGTGATGGTAAGTCGCGTTGGTGGATCTGTTTGAAACTCCCTCCTAAACTGTCTTTGCACTTCAACTGCGTTTTCACACTTCCAGTAGCATTTTAGAATGAATTTCCTTTGTTCAAAGCTTAGTCTGACTGCCATTATTAATTCTAATGGGTTTAACCTGGAAAGAAAGAAACATCAATTGAGGTATCAGCTGTTAAAGTGTGTATACATTTTTTTGGGACACCCTGTATATATATATGACAAATTTCTTAACACTCTTACAGCAAATGAGAATAAGAGACAGTGCAGATGCGTAAAAATGAAATCGTTATGCAATATTACGGATGTACAAAACTATTCGTCCGAATATATATATATATATATATACATATATATATATATATATATATATATGCTGTTGGAATTAAAAGTGAAAAGAGCCAAACGTAGATACGAACTTTACAATTTTATTAATCAAAGATTTCAGTGATTTTACTCAGGTTTCCCCGTCAGAAGAGTACGGTGGAGAGTAGGGCAATTAATCTAATATCAAAGAAATCAAATTAGCGAGCAACGAGGAAACTTTTTTGAAATTTTTTTAACACTCTTACAGCAAATGAGAATATGAGAAAGTGTAAAGGCGAAAAAAAATGAACTCATTCATATATATATATATATATATATATATATATATACATTCAACTGCAAAGAACACGCAGTATAAATAACGTAAAGAACGACAAGCGTCGTTCTTTACGTTATTTATACTGCGTGTTCTTTGCAGTTGAATGTATATAATGTTACGGCATGCGGGAGGTGCCCCCTTGGGGCATTGGTTTCTGCGAGTATGTAGAGGAATTACGGCATTTGGAGGAGTGAAGACCAGTGTGTAGTGGTATCGCGTCTGACCGGCAATCGGAAGATCCCGGGTTCGATTCCAGGTGGTACTTCATTTTTTCATTTGTTGTTTCTCTTTCTCGTCTTGCGCGGAATATCTCCTATACAAGCGTCGTTCTTTACGATATATATATTATATATTATTTAAAAAAAAAAATTTTTGTGGTGCTTACATGGTAGACCCAGATTAGGACCAGTATATATGAATATGTGTAGAAGTAGGGGTCAGTATAAGGCGGCCATAAAGCGAAGTAAGTAACAGGAAGAAGAGTCTATTCGAGCATCAAAAGCCTGTGAAGCTCGCATAAATAACGATAATAACAAATTTTGGAAAATTGTTAAGAATCAAACGGGTGTCAAAAGTGCCCTGCCTCCGACAATCGATGGGGTGTCGGGGGAGGATGAAATTGCAAAGCTGTGGTAAAACCACTACTCTAACATTCTTAACAGTGTGAGTAGGATAATCTTAAGATAGATTGCAACGAAACGCCTGTGGGAGGGACAAGGGAAAATACTTTGATGTCATTTCCTGAAGTAAAGAGGTTAATTAAAGAGTTAAAGACTGGTTCTGCATCAAGGGTAGATGCCAGTGGTGGGCACCGTTAACCAAACAGTTAACTTCGTTAACCGCTAATCCGTTAACCAAAAAGTAAACTTCGTTAACCGTTAATCCGTTAAACATGTAACGGAAGTTACCGATAAACCGTTAACGTTAACTTTTATTATAAAAAAAATGAAAAACACAATATATATATAATTTAATTTTCCCTCTTCTTCTCGTTCTCCATTTTGTCCATGAGATGCATGTTGCCCTTCATGAAAATTAGCATATCAAAGTTTTCATCAGACAGGGATGATCTCTTGGCCCTCAGGATGTCCTTGCCCATAGAGAACAAACGCTCCACTGCAGCACTGGAGGGGATGGCAGAGATACTAAAGAGTAAACAGCCTCTGGCGCCACACGCTCACATTTACTTCTCAACGCCATCTATTATCTCATAAAGAAACTAATTCACATTGGGACTTGAAAGTACCGGCAGGATCAACCGGGTAGAAAAATAATTATGGAGATTTTAAAGATGTGGTACCTAGAAGTACCGCCAGGACATAAAGGGTTAAGGTGAAAACGCTCCCATTGTAAGACATCAATTGACTCAATTTATGTCATCAAAGTGACATGAGAATTGAAATCATCTTACCTGATCAGTTTTATGGTTCTTGAAATGTATCAAGGAGACTACTAATAAGGTACTCACAGACATATTATAAATATACATGACTTACTTGACAACGATTATTTTTAAATATTCACTAGCACAAACATGTTGCGCAAGAGACAGACTGCAAATGAAACGAATGTAGTTATTTGTTGTAATTGTTACATATATATTATTGAAAGTGCCTTAAAATGCTCGTGATATTTCTTGAAAGAAGTTGAAACATTCAACTCAAATGGCAAATCTTTCCGCCTGATTTTACAGTCGACCATGTTTTGCTCAAACCAATGCCATAAATAACTACCATATTTGGTAAGACAAATTGTGGCGACGGAAACAAATATATCGCCTGATTTTTCACTGCGGAAATGGAAATTCGTTCATCACTATTAACAGTGGCGGATTAATTGCGCACCTGCTCAGCACTGAAAATAATAGAAACTTTTAAACGTTTATTTATGAATTTTTTGGGTTAACGGACTTGAGTTAACGGAAGTTAAATGTAACGGAAGTTAATTAGTCCGATAATGATTTTCAAAGTTAACTTAAAAGTTAAATCGTTAACGAAAAAGTTAACTTCGTTAATTAACGATTAACGGATTAACGGTTTGGTGCCCAGCTTTGGTAGATGCCCTATCGAATGAGCACTTAAAATATGCCAGTGACGTAGTATGTCTGCATATATCATTGCTCTTATCAGCTATGCTTGCTCATAGCTATATCCCTGCAGAGTTCATGAGGGTATATATCTTGCTTCTGGTCAAAAATAAGTATGGAGACATTCTGTCCAGCAATAATTACAGGCCTATTGTTGTTGCTTCCTGCTTCTCGAAACTACTAGAAAAACTCTTGTTACTCCGGTTAAATGATTACCATGGACATCTAATCAGTTTGGTTTTAAAAGGTCCCACTCAACTGACCTGTGTATCTATGTACTTAAAGAAACAATATCTAAATACATTGACAGTAATTCAACTATTTATAGCTGTTTCCTAGATATAAGTGAGGCATATGATAGAGTGAACCACAATATTTTATTTAAAAACCTAGAAGACAAGAAGGTTCCCATGTACATATTAAAGTTATTGAAATTTTGGTATTCCCACCAATCTTTTAACGTTAGGTGGGGCAATGTACTATCCGAGTGTTTTGGCTCCTCTTGCGGGGTGAGACAAAGCTCCTTGCTCTCCCCTATGCTGTTTAATGTGTATATTGACGGATTAATTGCTTCATTTAATGAGTCAACAATGGGATGTTGTATAGATAACATAAGGATAAATAACTTAGTTTATGCCGATGATATGGTGTTAATAAGTTGCTCTGTTAAAGGTCTGGATCGGTTACTAAAAGTCTGCGAAATGTATTCGCAGAAACATGATGTTCTTTTTAATGTTACAAAAACTAAGGTTATGCAATTTCATCCTAAAAGCTGTAATCAGCCAGCTGATATAAGGTTTAAAATGAATGGTGAAGTAATTGAGGAAGTACAAGAGTTTAAGTATTTGGGTCAAACTATTACCAGCGCCTTGAGTGATGACTCGGATATAAGAAAACAATCTCGAAGCCTTTGTGCTCAAGCGAATATGACTACAAGGAACTTTCGGTTCTGTACAAGTGAAGCTAAAGACACTCTTATATATACGGACAGCAACTTTGGGTGAATTATAAAAAAGGTTCTGGCAGAACCCTAAATTTGCTGTACAACAGGTCTTTTAGACTCTTACAAAAATTACTTCCGAGGTGCTCAGCTTCGCAAATGTTTGCTACCCCGCAATGTCCAGAGATTCCCGGAGGTAACAAGATGTGCTCAATACAGTCTGATGCAAAGAATTAAAATTCAACCAACCCGATTATCCAAGCTATCCATGAGTCCTGCCGTTTATCCTCTAAGCTATGGAATTCTTGGAACGAAAACGTCTGTCTGTAGCTCCACTTAACTCCGACATTACTGTATTATTTCTAATCAACTGTATATATTTCTATCCTTAGTATGTGAACTGTCATTGTATTAATAATATTTGTCATATGGACTATAGTCTGCCAATAAACCTTTTAATTTTCATATATATATATATATATATATAAGGGGTTCCAAAAAACCTTAGCCCCCCCCATTTGCAGCTTACATGTTTACTTATATCGAAATAGTTTTTAGTGATTATAAAAATATATAAAATTCTTTATTTATTGCAGGTATTAAAATTACTCTAGCTGATAAAGTGATAATATAATGGCTTCTCAATTAATTGGTGATTCGGATAGGCAACGTGTGATAGATCGCATACGAGCAATAACATTTCGGGAAACTCGTGATGCTGGAGCCACCTTTATAACACGTTCATGGGTTGCCAAAAAGTTGCGAAGAAGTGAGGACTTCGTCAAAAGAAATTGGAATAAAACTTTGGATGAATGTGAAATGGATACAACCAAATCTGGGCGCCCAAATTTGCCACTATCTCAAGAAACAAAGGACATCATTGAAAGCGGTACGCGTAAGCAGAAAAACAGCTGGGTTAAACTTTCTAGAGAGATCGAAGTGTTGAGAGGAAAGATCGTTAGTGGTGAGATCATTCGACTGTACCGTCATAGGCAAGGTTTAAAGCCTTGGCATGAACTTCCAAAGCCAAGAAAAACTTAACATCGATGACAGAATGTGGTTTCCCCATTATCTCGAAGATTGGGATGTAGATGATTTCATGCATTTAGCTGTCTCCGATGAATTTTTTGTTTACGTAACACGTCGGCCTAACTACCAAAATGATCGAGTGTGGGCCACAACACCAGATGAAATCGATGAGAATGAACATTATCGCGAATTATTATAAAGTCCAGACTGTGTTGGAGTGTTTGTTTTGTTCACTGCAAAGAAGCTCATGTGGGTACTGAAGCCAAATGGTCAGAGTTGGGATGGACAGTATTTTCGTGATATTATTCTATCCCAGCATGTCATTCCTTTTCTAAGAAACCCAAACAATGTTATGGATGTCGATCAGGTCACACTTCTGCTGCACAATAAGGCCCCCTGCTTTAAGGCAGCATTAGCCACTCAACAGTTGTTGCGGAACCATGAGATCGATTTCTTTGGAAATGAAGAATGGCTAGGAAATTCTCATGACCTGAACGTCTGTGAACACATTGGATCAGTTATAAAGGACAAGGTTGAATGTCTCCTGTTTCAAGAACCTGCAGCAAATCGATTTTCGAAGGATACAATGACGCAACACATTGAAACTGTTTTAGCAAATTTGCGTAACGATCAAGATCTATTCACGTCACTTTTGGCAAGCTACCCAAAGCGAATTCAGGCTGTCTTGGAAGCCAATGGCGGGAACACCAAGTTTTAATTGCTTCTCATTAAATGCAGGATTAAATTCTCTTTTGTAAGGTATGTTTAGTTTTACTGTACCTCTAATGGTTTAGGCCATGGGCAAGGGGAGGCTAAGGTTTATTGGAGCCCCGTATATATATATATATATATATATATATATATATATATATATATATATATATATATATATATATATATATATATATATATATATATTATGGATGTACAAAACTATTCGTCCGAATACCTAATATTAGTTTTATTTGGGTTATTAGGTGTCATTGTAAAAAAAATTGAAGCTTTTATTAATTTGACAGCATAAGAATGAATAGCAAATGTGAGCAAAAGCAATATGTTTTAGCCACTAAAAATCTGCCAGATTCCTATAACAATGAAAACATTGCAACTGCGTTGACTTCTATATGGCAAGAATGGTCAACAGAGAGCGATCGTGTTCATGCAGTTGTGCACGATAATGGCCGTAATATGCTGCTAAACGACTAATTTTTCTACACGATAATCTACTTGCCTTAAATTTCAATTATTAGGTTTTGTTTTTGTTATAATTATTATTACTGGCTGTTCATTCATTTTTTTGTAAGGTTATTGCATTTTTATTTTTTTTAAATACCTATACCAAGTTGGATTTGTTTGTAATTATTCTTTGAAATAAAAAAAATACATTTTAAGTTTCATTTCCTAAATCATTTAAATTTCCTAAATCATTTAAATTCAAATCATTCAATTTTCTAAATCATTTAAATTAATTTAAATTCAAATCATTCCATTTCCTAAATCATTTAAATTCATTTAAATTCAAATCATTCCATTTCCTAAATCATTTAAATTCATTTAAATTCAAATCATTCCATTTCCTAAATCATTTAAATTCATTTAAATTCAAATAATTCCATTTCCTAAATCATTTAAATTCATTTAAATTCAAATAATTCCATTTCCTAAATCATTTAAATTCATTTAAATTCAAATCATTCCATTTCCTAAATCATTTAAATTAGGGTAAATCGTTATTAACCCTAATTATATCAAATATTCGGTATTCAGTTAAAAGTATATAAAAACTATTCGGCCGAATACCGAATATCCTTATTTTTTACTGAACACCGAAAACAGAATATTCGATACATCCCTAATATATATATATATATATATATATATATATATATATATATATTTATCAAAGCTATTGACTTCTCCTTAGGGAAATGAAAATGTAAATGCAATAATAAATGCAGTAATTATGTCAAAATATTAGAATCTGTATGTATAGAACAAGAAGATAGTTTTAATTTGTGCGAATGTACTTATAAGCGGGACCCTGTAATAAAAATGCCCTTCCGGTGTCGGGAGAACAGTATCTAACCTAGGTGCGAATTTCTCAATGGTCTCTGGATTGTTTCCTTCTCGCCTTTTTCATTCGTTTTTCGGTTTATAATTTCTGTATAATAAACAACAATGTAATAATCAATGTAATAATAAATTTATAATTTCTGTAATAAATAATAATGCAATATTAAATGTAATAAATTTAATAATAAATGTAATAATTATGTAAAAAAATAATAGAATCTGTATGTTTAGAACAGGAAGATAGTTTTAAATTTGTGCGAATGTACTTATAAGTGGGTCCCTTTAATGAAAATGCCCTTCCGGTGTCGGGAGAATGGGATCTAACCTAGGTGCGAATTTCTTAACGGTCGGTCCCTGGACTGTTTTTCCCTCTTATTTTGGATCATTCGTTTTTCTGTATCCACCCGAGGAGGATGCCAGTGGGCATCGAAACGGTTGTGGAAATAAACTCTGTCTATTAGAGTGGGTTTTTATTTTCATATTGAAATAGTAAGTACAAAATAAGGAAAATGCAAGGTATTAAAAGTTTTTCTGAATTTCATTCTGCGTTTGGCTTTTTTTGGAGGTTATTCTACCGGACGACGTAGTCTTTCAGTTCTATTCCGTCTCAGTTTACAAATATATATATATATATATATATATATATATATATATATATATATATATATATATATATATATTATTCAAAACAAAATACAGGCCGGTTACAAGACAGTTTGCGATTGAGGATAGTTGTGGGATTTTGGTCCGGTTTGTGTAAAGCAAGCCTGAGGTAGTACGAGTATGACTGTGATTGATGAAAGGTAAATTTCTGATGCCTTGGGGAGGAAACATAAATTTGCGGTGCATCTTGCGCCTGAAGAATCGTGCACCAGGACTGAAAATAACTAGGGATGTCTGCAATACAAACTAACGAAAATTGCAATAAAATGAAGACGGATTTGGAGGTTATTTGGACTAGATTAACACAGAATATTGTTGCTTTCAGTGCTGATGAACAACGTACAAAAGCTTCTTCAGTATTTTGACCCCCTATTTACTTGGCATTGCTGCTGCGAGCTGCATGTACCCTGAAATGGGCGTATGGGGGGGGGCAATGGTGTTATGTGTAAAAGTATTTTTAACTCTTCATACTTCCACTTAAACTATGAATACATCGTACCCACTTAACGCTCTTAATTGGTTCCAGAAAAACCGAGCGTTAAGCGAAACAGCGCTGAGCGGAGACTATTTTTCCATAGGAAATAATGTAAATAGGTTTAATTCGTTACCACGGTCCCTTCTTTGTGCTATAAAATTACATTAAATACATTTACATTCTTTAATTTCAGCGCATTTTAAAGAATTGTACTTACCGTTGATCCAGCCGAAGACCACACTCTAACATCTGGTTGGCGTTCATCTACTTCGATACGAGAGCGTTTTAACAAAAAGCGCTGAGCGCTAAGGGAATTAGGGTATCAATATAAAAATAGCGCTATAGCGAAACAGCGTAAAGCGGAGACTGCCTGTGTGTGTTGTGTATAATAATAAATAATAATAATAATAAATTCAGAGCTGGGCATTTGCGGTTTTTTTGCGGTACTGCGGTACTGCGGTACTACCGTGTTGGTCGGTACCGCGGAAAGTACCGCGGGAAATTTGAATGCGGTAGCGGTACTGCTGTACTTTCAGCGATCCTTTGCGGTACTGCGTTATGCGGTACCGGTTTGGTAGTGCGGTAGTAGTACCGCAGTACCGCAGTACCGCAAAAAAACGCGCAAAAAAACGCAAGTGCCCAGCTCTGAGCCGCCGCCACTGTATATATATATATATATATCCCCGCAAGGGAGTTCTTAGCTCATGCTCTTGAGTGCTCTTTGTGCTCGTTTGTACGTGCTTGTTCCAGGAGGTTTCACGTGCGCCCTCCCGGCCCTAGCACCCAAGGATGATGGGGCTCGACCTTGCAGTCCTTGGTCTTTTTCCACTTCAACTCTCCCCTCCAACCTTTCTTTTTCCTCTGTCTTTCCTCTCACTTTTTCTTTGTTTTTCCGCCGAGATATGCCCTTTTCAATAGAGGCGAATCGGTTCTTCCCGAACCTAAATATATATATATATATATATATATATATATATATATATATATATATATATATATTGTAGGTCGAGATATTTCACGCAGGAAAATAAAAACAGGAATTTTCGACGTTTCGCTCCAATCACTGGAGCATTCTCAAGCTTTAATAATGCTTAAGAATGCTCTCTCCAGTGATTGGAGCGAAACGTCGCTACTCCTACTTTCATTTTCCTGCGTGAAATATTTCAACACTAAACCAAAACCATGGATTTCGCCGCATATATATATATATATATAGGTCGTATGACCTAGATGTTGTGAGGGATGTTGAGCAACCCCATTAAACGATAACTCGTCAAGTTTATTTCAATGGGAAAGTTTGGTTTAGAAATTCTCTTAACACTCAAATTCTTACATTGAAGGCAGGCAGCTCCGTCTTGTTGGAAAATTGTATAGTTCACACTCTTTAGGGCCGTGAATTGAAGGAAATATCCTACAACACTGCTAGGTAGTGCTTTTCATATACAGTTGCCTCATCAGAAAAGACTTTCCTTAGGCACCCTACACAGCGACAATAGAAGAATATTTCCTAAACTGCTCCAAAATATTACGATCTGATTTTCGTTAAAAATTGCTGGCCCAAGGAACATAATCCTTTTCCATTAACACTTTGAAGCCCGATTTACGTAAGTACCATATAGGAAAACTATTTTCATGAGAATCAAACACAAATGAATGTCTTAGACATGTTTGGGTTTGATGATAATTTCGCTATGACTCTAAATGAACTCTAAATGACTCTAAATAGGCTGTCAGACCAACGCTGCCTCGTTCACAACAAAAACTGTAGGGAGTATAGATAAGCCACACAGTGCTTTCCAAGGTTAGGGTTTCAGGACGAGTGACGTGCGGGGTCCAAATGCAGTCAATGGGCAAAGTTATAGGTTTATGTACAAACAGTATTGTGGGTCCATATGGACCCGTTGCGCCAGAAAGGGTTAAGTCCTGGATAACTTCGATCTTGTAAGCATACTTCATCATCAAAATTTTAACCACTTTATACAATATATCCACCGCATTTGGAGCGTGAGTAAGCAATTTTCTTGGGCATCTTTCAAATACACTTTGGACAGTTCCAACAGTTTTTTGACCGATTGTTGCTCAACTGAAATGGTTTTTTTCAGTCAGTGACTCAGCGTTTTTATATTTTTTTATTTTCTGACTTTTTCAAATGTGAATCTTTCTTGTAATGGGGTTCTGAACTTCTTACGTTTTTTGTAGCCGATTTGAATTCGGTTAATCACAGAGTCTAGCCAAGATTATACCAGCGCCTCCAAAGGATAGTCTAGCCTAGTTAAGAAAAACTGAAAAGACTGATACTGAGGTGCCATTTACTATTTTGCAGCTCAAATTGGTAAACATTTATTCATTCTAAAACCTTTCAAGGACTTCAGATAATAAAACTACTCTGTACATTATACATACAGTACAGTATATATATATATATATTATTTGTATGTGTATGTTTTGGGTGTTCATCCATAAAGAACAGATGTGTTTGCGCTAAAAGCAAAACAAAACGAAATGAAGTTGGGGATAATGTGACACATTCTCCTTCTCACTTCTTTATAAAAAGTCAGATTATCTTCCATATGTAAAGAAAAAGAAAAAAAAGTATCTCGAATAGGGAAGATTAAATCATTAGAAAAAAATAGAATGAGTAAAAGCTATAACGTTTATTCCAGTATTCCCTCGAGTTTATGGAATCCTTTTCAAAAGGTGAGAGACGAGAAACTTTTATCGAAGGAAGATTTTTGCATTTGATAGACTCAATTTCACCCGAATTTGAAAGAGGGGGTAAAACCGCACAAAGTTTTTGTCTTTTCGTTTCTCACGAATTTGAAGTTTGAATTATTATGTAAAGAAAAACTTTGGTCGAACAATCTCGGATTCAAACTCGAAGATTTGTCTTATTCACAACAATTGAGACCGAATCGGCGAGGGTCAGTCAGCATTCCCTCCAAACATCGCGAGCAGATGTCACCGGTTTTCATCAGTGACGTCTCTCTTCCCACTTCACGTCATTCCCATTCTTATTCATCCCTCACCTTCCCGCTTCGGTCCTCCATACGTACGTTAAATAGAGCTAAATTAACTTAATGATTAGATTAGGTTGGATTAGGTACACCAGTCAAGTTTAGGACGGGATATATACTATTAGATCAGGTAAGGGCAGACCAATTAGATCAGGTTAGGGTAGGTTAAAACTGTAATTCTCACTTTTATATGGTCTCCTTTTCGAATAATACCGCAAAATGACGTGAAGTGGTGAAGTGAGAATTAATCCACTTTCAGATTAAACACACACACACACACACAACACACACACGCGCGCGCGCATCTCCGCATAAGCGAGGTACTAACTTTTTTTTATCCATATATCTATAAAACTAATTAACTTAACTTAACCTAACCTTAGTGCTATCGAGCAGAGAAGGGCGTGAGAAATGTTTTGGACACAAGTGAAGGTTCAAAGGGTGGTTTCTCTGTTAAGTCACTAAATAGTGAGGTAGTCACTAATCTAGCATATCCTATCCTATCCTAACCTAACCTAACCTAACCTAACGAAACCTTAACTAACTTAACCCAGCATAACCTAACCTAATCAGGACCAACATATCTTTTCTTTTTCCAACAATAAAAATTTCCTAGATTTTTTAATATCATTTTTTTATGTTCCAACATACCAAAAGTGTTACTTACATACCTTATAAAGAATCTCACTTTCCAAGGATTTGGGGTGAGAAGGCAGAAAACAACCCAGATGTAAAGTACAGGAGTTATTGAAAAGAAAAAAGTAAGGCGTACACATCCATTCACACACGAGTCCTGGTGGACCAGCTTCTTCTTCAGCATGACAAAATTCGAACACCTGGGGCGCTTCATACTCCAGGCGTGGTGGCCCTTCTAGGATTTGATAAAAATAAAAGACAAAATCCAGAACTTGCGTACTTCTAACAAACCTCCTCAATTACAAGTGATTTGCAGCCTTCTCATGCATCACCCGGATCAGGTCCACGCTTACTCATGCAATCATTCACTATGTCCATTCATCTTCTTGGCCTTCCTCTCCTCCTTCTATCTTCGCATTCTTATATACTCTTTTCACAACTCTGTCAGCTTCCATTCTTTCAACATGTCTGAAACACCTTAACATGCTTGCCTCAATTTTCTTTTCCACTGACTTCTGAACACCACATATTTCCAGAACCACACCATTTCAGTCCGCGTACGCCACATACTTTACTTCTCAGTTATCCATCTCAACTAGTCTTACTCTTGACTTCTCCCTTTAATGCTATGCCAATGTCTCACACCCATACAAAAGTGTCGGTACTAACACATCTTCATGTAAACATCTCGCAGCATCTTGATCCAGTCTTCGCTTTCTCACAACCGCTTTCAGGGACCTGACACCTTCTTCCTTGATTCTCTCTCCTGTTAACTTCATCCGCACTCGTACCTCTTTTGTTCATTCATTACACATCCCAGATACTTAAAGGATCCCACCACATCTAGTGTTTTACCATTTACAATCATATGACAGTCCGAATTTTCCTCATTCTCCACACTCATTAACCTACTCTTACCCACATTCACATTCAACAATCTTCTCTCGCACACCTCCACAAAACTCTCAACAACCTCTTGCATATCACACTCATTCTGGGCAAATATCACAGCATTATCCGTATACAACGGATTCGACAGACCCCACCTATTCTCATTACATACCGGATCTCAGTCCACTTTCTAGCAGTCGCACTTTCACCTCTATCACCACTACACCCATAAACAAATTGAACAGCCACGGAGACATCACACATCCTTCACGCACACCAACACTTATATCCACTTATATTAAACTAATCACTCAGTTCTTTATTTACTCTCATTTTCACATATGTACTACTCCCATCGCAGAAACTTTTCACCGCATGACCTGCCACAAAGCTTCTCTATTTACTCTATCATACGTTTTCTCAAGATCCATAAAAACCATGTATACCTTGCAATCTCTCACATGTTTTCTCATCACTTGTCTCACTGCAAACATTTGATCTACACAGTCTCTTCCACCTCGGAACCCTACTTGCTCATTGCTCACCAAGCATTCTGTAATACCACGAACTCGTTCTTTCACTATCCTATCATACACCTTCCCCACCACACTCAACAGACTTATACCTCTGTAGTTCTTACGTTCACTTTCACTTTTCATTTTGTACAATGGAACAATTATTGTTTTCCTCCAGTTTTCAAGCACATTCCCACTTGTCTATGCATTCCAACCTTTCAATTCCCCATACTTAATCGATCACCCATATATTCCATCCACATCTGCCACTTTTCCATTTTCAGTTTGCGGACCGCTGCTTTCATTTCATCCATAGTTATATTTTCAGGCATTCTGTCACGCGTCCTCCTTACACCGCTAAATCCCACCATACAGTATTTATATTTGCACCCCTCTCATCTCTTCCACCCATCAAACCCTGGAAATATTCCTTTCATCTGTTCCGTAGATCCGCATCCGCAATGAGCATTTTCCCATTTTCATTCCTTACTCTCAAAATTTCTCTTCTAGTTTCATTCCTGCACTTCAGCACTTCCTTCCAGAACAACTTTCGGTAAATATACAGAAAATAGCCCCACCTCGACTTTTGGTACGAAAGTTAGTTATTAGGGTGTGTTTTCATGTGCTTTCCTGAGAAATGCCACTCATTTGCCCCCATTTAATTGAAAGTACGAAAACAATCGTTTTTTGTTGTTGTTTTATTTCAAGTAAACACGGGGCAAATGAGTAGCATTTCTGAATAAAGCACATGAAAACACACCCTAATAACTAAATTTCGCTACCGTTATTGCTAACCTAACCTAAATGAAGAGATTTCGAAAAAAAATAAATCGTTAAACTAACGAAAATATCATGACTTAACCTAACCAATCGTCAAGGGCGTACAGTTGACCTAACTGGGCATTCAGTTGACCTAACCGGGCATTCAGTTGACCTAACTTTGATATACTGTACTTAACCAATCATCATACTACCGAATGCTAACATCAAAAATTATGAACTCGAGGTGGGGCTATTTTGCGGCGCTAACTGTAGGTATTGCTCACAGAGGATTGGGAAAAATATTTTCGGAGGGAAACGCTTATGAAAGCTAGATTAACACTTGTCGGAATGTGTGACTTCGCTAGCCACGTGCCCTTGAAGAGATATATTGAGCCCGTAAATTTGCACGGAAACAAACTCTTCTGCTTGTTTTTTGGAAATTTGCGTTTACACACGAAAACGTCTCGGTCACTACGGAAATAAAGGTGCTGGGAACACTCTGGACAGTTTCGCGTACGGAGAACGACACCGTGTTCTTGAAAAATGTGAATCGCTCGTGAATCGTCTCCTAAAATTTTCAACACTTCAACGTAGCCTAGGTCACAACTTTCACAAATCTCACTGCACATGTTTACGCCGCAAAAATTAAAAAAGAAAGAAAGACCTCAGCTGTACCAAAGGCCGAGGTTTTTCCCTGACTAAATGGTCGTCGGGAAAAAAATTTGATAAGTTCTTTAAAATTCCTAATTAGCTCTCATTGGTTCATTAAGGCGTGGTTGTTTTTGAGTGTTTAATAGCCTACTATTGGTTAAAAAAAGGTGCACTGTGATTGGTTGTCCACACATTTCCAGAAAATTGTCTGAGAGCGAGGATGTCTTATACCTGCTGGCAAGTCGCGAAACAAAAAAAATGGTTAAAACTTAAAACATCAATAACTTCGTCAATTTTGAATTGCGGGGAGTCTGGCTTTCAACAAATTTATTCTATTGCTATATAACTTACTACCGAATGCTAACATAAAAAATTATGAACTCGAGGTGGGGCTATTTGCTGCATATTAACTCAACTTTCTAATCTCCACTAATTTTTATTTACCCTCCTCCCAAACTCATTATTTATTCTCTGTTTCTTCATAAACCTTCTTTTCTCTTCGACTTTCTTTTTCTCTTACAATTATCCTTCACACACAACATCCATTTCCTCCTTTTATCTTCAACCTCTGAAGCAATCTTGGCATCCCACCACACTGTTGCCCTCTTTCTCGCATCTGTTTATGCAACTCCACACCACACACACACACACACACACACACACACACACTCCTTGTATTCTGAATTAGACATTCCTAGTACATATATCACATCTCACTCTACCCGTTTGTTCCTCAACTTATACACTTAATTCATCATTTACTCTTTTACTCTACTCATCTGTTACCTCTCTCACCATTAACTTTTCCACTTTAATTCTTTCGTCACCCACATTTTTCTATTCACCCTCTTCCATTCTCCACACAACCTCGCTTTACACAGGACATCATGTGGTGAGAGCGACCCCAACTCATACCTCACACTACACCTGTGTTACATACCACTTTCAGCATACTTCTTTTCACGAGCATATAACCCAGCGGATTTCTCTCACCATGTATATAATGGTGCACCTCATTATTCAACGTTAAAAAATGAGGTGCACCTCATTATTCAACGTTGAATAATGAGGTGTACCTCATTTCTCAACGACCTCATTTTTCAACGTTACACCCCGCTTCACTGAGGTCGAGGAGGTGCGATGTGTGACCTGTCCTCATCTGATCGAAAACATGAAAGCCTTATTTGAGGCAGCGAAGCAATCAAAATAAATCTTGTGTCGGCATGAGAACGAGTCTGCAGATGTCTGCCTGTAAAAGTCGCTGCAGGAATGCTGACGAAGTATCGTTGAAGAAATTATCTGAAGCATGTCACATAACATCATCCTCCGACCATACCAACTTTCCCATTCATGCCACTATCATACCAAAAATGGATCAATGAAAGAAGCCACCCCCAGCCTTCTTTAGTTAGCTTTAAAAAGCTAACTAACGAAAATATAACGACCTAACCTAACCAATCGTCAAGGGCGTACAGTTGACCTAAAGGTTAGTTAGGTTAGGTCGTATATTTTCGTTAGTTAGCCTTATAAAGCTAACTAAAGAAGGCTGGGGGTGGCTTTCTTCATTGATCCCCAAAATGTTACCTCGCACAAAATTACCACACTACATCTATGAATTGTCACACACACACACACCCGACCTCACTTATGCACAGTTGTCGTGCGCGCACACGCACACGTATATATATATATATATATATATATACACACAGTATATTATATTTTTTCCACCGAGGTACATTTCTTTATGGGAACAGTGACATCTCCGTTCGAGGAAAAGGGAACCGTCAAAATCCTGTCTTTTTAATTACGAAACGAGGCCACAAAACACCTTATCAACAAACTTTAAAAATGTAAATAAAAGACAATTTTCGACGATACAAAAAGGAAAGAAAACAAGGGAAAAATTGTCGTATTTCTACAAAAGAATTTTATTTTTGGTACCTGTCACAGTCAGAGCTTTGCTCCACTATATATATATATAATATATATATTATTGTAAAGAACGACGCTCTTTAGAAGAGTGTCCGCACAGAGGAGAGGAAAAACGAGCAATGAAAATGAGGCACCTCCCAGGAATCGAACTCGGGATCATCCGATTGCCGATCAGATGTGCTAACCCTACACCAAGCGCCTCCACGATCTCAAAGCTCGTAATTCCCCACGTGTATATATGTACACAACACACACACACACACACACACACAACATATATATATATATATATATATATATATATATATAAATGTGGTGTGTGTGTGTGTGTGTGTGTGTGTGTACGTAGCCAGATGGGCATAATTAAGGTCAAGTGTGTGATAATTCATCTTGGTTAGCTTGGTTTTGCTTCTGCCCGAATTGTTTATTCTGACGAAGCTCAAGCTTATTGCTTCACCTTAGACCTACAGCTTAACGTGAAATCCGAACCACGACGCACCACGGGCGGTCAGAAATTACAAAATCCTTGCTTGGACTCGATCTGACGACCTCCCGATCACAGCCCAGCGTCTTTAGCATTAGACTACCCAGGTACCCATTTATCTACCAACCTATTTTTTTCTGGAAGGAAGAACAGCTGGGTAAGCTGCGCGCCAACTGCTTTCGCCGGGAATTGACTCGGGCTGGTGGATTCGTAGTCAACGATGCTAACCACTAGATCACCGAAGCTCATAATTTTTTTTTTTTTTTTTGTGAGGTAACACATTTGGTACCTCAGAACATTAAAAAATATATATGAAAAAAATCTAGAAATATTTTTATTGTCGGAAAAAAGACATGTTGTTTCTGATTAGGTTAGGTACGCTAGATTAGCGAGTACCTCACTATTTACTGACTTAACAAACCACCCTCTGAACCCTCAACCCTTATCACGTCATTTTCTGTTCGATGACACTAAGATTAGGTTAAGCGAAATTAAGTTAATCGAAATTAAGTTAGGTTAATTAGTTTTTTAGATATATGGATTTAAAAAAGTCCTTTTTGCGGAGATGTGCACATTGTGTGTGTGTGTGTTGTGTGTGTGTGTATGTTCCAAGAACTGTCCAAAAAGTTAGGGAGTGTGTGTGTGTGGTGTTGTGTGTGTGTTCCAAGAACTGTCCAAAAAGTTAGGGAGTGTGTGTGTGTGTGTTGTGTGTCCCAAAAGTTAGGGAGGTCTGAAATTCATACGTTCTTGATTATTACGCCTGAAGCAAACCGGATAAACCTAATTTTAAGGATATATATATATTTTTTTCGAGTGGTATGCAAGACACTTTTCACTTTGATATCTCTCTCACTTCAGCAAATAATCACGCTAAGTCTCCCCCCCCCCCCCCCAAATCTGGAAAACACCATAAAACATGAAATTAATTTCCCATTCATGTTTATTGGGAGAAAACCATCATCGTTTCAAAATATGGAGGTTACACTTTCCTTCATTCTGGCAATAAAATACTTAACCTTACTCATTGTAAGCATAACTTGCACTATTTTTGACAAATTTTTTTAACATACAGTATAATACAGAATGCACCAAAATTACTTTGTAAATATATTCTCTCTCTCTCTCTCTCTCTCTCTCTCAGTGTGGAAAATGTGATTTCCTTTCTCAATTCCTGTTCCAATCCCTTTCCTGTAGAAGCATTTCATTACCTTGCCAGCGTGATGGCTTTGCGCGTACATGGGTGTAGACATGGTGAGTTTCTTTATCCTTTGGGACTAGCCTGAA
>JAJOZX010012963.1:0-50000 GCA_023014485.1 Bathynomus jamesi
AGCATATATAATTATTAATATAATAATTATTATATAATTCCACAAAAAAGTCAAAAAAGTCACTATTTTTATGTAGCTTCTTACCAAGCAAAACTAAATTATATTAAATTAACAAAAATATCTTTAGAATTCCTCAGTCATGCTGCAACTTTTTAGCACCCCTCATATTTGGAATTTGAAAGTTGAAAAATTCGACACACCCTAGTACAACAATATATTCAGAACAAAAAATTAGAGGCATAATAAATATGCTAAAATTCAATTCACTTTTCATTGTTCCTTATCACATCAAAAGGGAAGAAATTTTCAATATCATTAGGAAATTTTATTTCACATGTTTCTTACTCATTCTATTGGGCCTTCCATTCAAATTTTGGCAGTTTTCGCCTTGATTCTAATGAGTTTAAGATAAACTTTTGACGGTTGTCATATCCTATTCTTTCCTGACATGCCTTTGTTACTAGGTTCACTGCCCTTTCCACACTTTGACTGTGGCATGGAAAAGAAGCTATCTCCAGTGGCGTTCGTCGAGCCTATAGTAGCTCATCGTCGCTAAAATTGTTTAGCAGTGGTGGAGGAGTAATGTTCTTTTTTTGCCAATCGATCTTCTCGGTGGAGTCAGTAAGTCAGTAGATTGGAAATTGAGGGTTCGAGGCAACTCAAAGTTTCTGGTACCTGAAAATCCTGTTCTTGAAAGGATGATTTTCTGAATAGCTTGCTCCGTAATTTCTAGTCTCTTGTCAGTTACCATTGATATGAGTATATTTTATGGGTGGGCAAAGTAGGCGTTATTCTTTAATACTGGTTCTATGATTGATCTATGTTGTTCATCTAAATTTCGAAGCATGCACATTAAATGCCAAAACTTATATGCACCATCAGTTGCATTAGGATGAGATTTTATCCAAAACCACCCTGGAGCATAGAACTGCATAATAATCTTGACTATACCTTGAAGGTTTTTATCGGGATTTGGTGTTGAGATAT
This sequence comes from Bathynomus jamesi, assembly GCA_023014485.1. Classification (NCBI taxonomy): domain Eukaryota; kingdom Metazoa; phylum Arthropoda; class Malacostraca; order Isopoda; family Cirolanidae; genus Bathynomus; species Bathynomus jamesi. The sequence goes on from JAJOZX010012963.1 coordinate 988, forward strand.
ATAATCGAAGGACCCTGTTGGCTAGAGTTAGCCAGCGAGCATGGTGAAGGGTACCTGGGGATCGAGTGGACAGATCCTGAGAAGTGTCTCCAGTTTGCACTGCCAGACACATCATAGAGATATATTTGATCACTGCTTACCTCCTTCACAACATTTGCTGGCATTTCTTTAATGTTTCCCTTTACGCGAGAATATTTGACTACCTCAAATTTTGTTAAGTCTGTTTTCAGTTTATTACCAACTGAACCCACAAAAGTATTTGGACCTGTTGTTATACCATCAATGGCTTTGTAGACGTGCATAAAAGGCAGCTCATTAAAATGCAAGAGGCACACCAACCACTGCACTGGTCTGGTAAGATGAATTTCAACCAGTTTTATGGCTCCACCAATATTTCCTGTATTTACAGGAGTACCATCACACAGTAAAGCTTTGATAGTATCTGTGCTGTTCGAGTCTGTAATAATAATTATCAACTTTTCTGCTATGCAGCGAGCAGTTCCATTATCTGGTTTGACTTGGTCTACATAGATGCTTTCAGGTTCTTTCACAATAACATAGTGTTCTTCTTTTATTTTTCCACTTTTAGTTAATGTGTTATCTTTCCTTCCATCAAATCCAAGGCACTCCATCTTCATATTTTCGGATTTAGACCTAAAAGTATTGTTTCACCCATGCGATTTCTTTCTCTTTCTAATTTCTTTTTGTCAAGCATGTTGGTGTGGTTAAAGATCCCCATATCTTTTAAAGCTGCATTGACTATTGCAGCTGCAGCTCTAAAACTTACACGATAACGATCTGCTGTTAATGCTAGGTTTTTGTAGGAGTGCCTGTTCTGAATATTCTCAGTCAATTCTAAATCGGCTTCATAATCTACATCCTGACTCTCTGAATCTACATCCATGTTTTCTTCGGTATTTTCTATAAATTCCGAGAGTAAAACATCGGTGGCTTCAGTCATTTCTTCTTGTGCTTTTAGTTGACGATTTTGTGCTTCTTGGGCTCTTGCTAAAGATCTCTGCTTTGTTGAACTAGCTATGCGATCAATTGGTCCTAACTGATTTTGTTTCTTTGTTTTTGACCCACAAAAGAGTCCCATTCTGCCAATGGTATTTTAACCTTACAACTACAAGATTTCCTATCAATTCCCTTATCATAGCATTTACAAGAAGATATATCAAACATTTCATCATACTGAGCTACTTTTAAGGCAAAACTTTCATTTCTTTGATGTAACGGCACCTTGTTCAATTTTGAGGCTACTTCTATTAGTCGACTGACGTTAAGGTAGATACCTTAGATCAGGGGTCGGCAAACTTTTGAGATGAAAGAGCCATATTGCTTAAAATTTAGAAAAAAGTAACATGAGGGAGCGATATATATATATATATATATATATTATATATATATATATATGGTAAGTTACCATGAATCGTGAGACATATATAAAACTTGAAATATATATATATATATATATATATATATATATATATGTGAAAATTATTTCACGAAAGTAACACGTGAAAAATATTTATGATGAATAAAACCACGAAGGAAAGGAAACACAAAACGGTGCTCAAGCGCTTTCGTCTAATGACATCCTCAGGAACACTGAAATACATAAAAGGTTACGGCCTATATATAGGTTACAGAAAGAGAAAAAAAAATATAAATAAATAACATACATACACACAAACATATATACATATATATATACATACATATCTACACACATACACATATATATATATATATATGCAATAAACGGAGAAGTAAAAATAAAACTTAAAAATTAAGGATTAGAGGATTAACAAAGAGGCATATCGATTTTTAGCACAAGATCAAATGAGTTATAAAAATAATACAAATTTATACTGGAGATACGCACGGGTTTAACACTTTGCCTTTTTAGAGTCAAGTTTCGATATATATAAAAATAAATTGAAGATTAAAAGTTAATAAAGTAGCTTACAAGTTTACCAAAGATTAAGTGTCCTACCCTTTTTATCTAGGTTTGTTTTGAAGGAATTCAAAACAACAGGATCGAGTTGAAAAAGACCTTTGCTTATGTTGAAGTTATTTGAAAGTTGAATAATGGCAGACTCAAGAATATTTCTATTGACAATGTTGCTCGAATGAAATAAAACTGAAGCATTATTCCAATCAATACAGTGGGATAACTCTGACAAATGGACAAAAAGAGCACTGGACAACTGTCCTGTTCTGACGGAATATTGATGCTGTTTTATACGTGTGTGCAAATCCTTTCCCGTCTGACCTATGTAAAAGGAATCACATTGTTTACACCCAATTTTATAGATAATGCCTGAATTATTGGTAGGGCTATTTTTTACTATGATATTTTTCACAATATTGTTATATGAAAATACTACATTAATATCCAAAAGTTTAAGTACATTAGCAATGCCTAAAAAGCTCGGGAAAAATGGAAGTACTAAAATATTTTTTGACAAAGTACGAGTGTTATTATTGACACGATAGAAAGTTCGTTTTGCCTTGTTGAGACAAGATTCCATAAACGCAGATGGGTAACACAGATCACTTCCAATACCGTTGATTTTTTCCAATTCGGCATCGATGTATTCCGGACTGGCGATCCTAAGGGCGCGGAGAAACATTGATGAGAAAATGGCCTTCTTAGTGGGGGTGTCATGTCCCCAGTAAAAGTGTACGTAGGACAAGTTGTTTGTTGTTTTCCGATAGATACTAAACTTAAAACCTGGGCTTTCCCTATGTACACGCACATCCAAAAATGGGATTGACTTGTCTTGTTCCATTTTTCCCGGGCTTTTTAGGCATTGCTAATGTACTTAAACTTTTGGATATTAATGTAGTATTTTCATATAACAATATTGTGAAAAATATCATAGTAAAAAATAGCCCTACCAATAATTCAGGCATTATCCATAAAATTGGGTGTAAACAATGTGATTCCTTTTACATAGGTCAGACGGGAAAGGATTTGCACACACGTATAAAACAGCATCAATATTCCGTCAGAACAGGACAGTTGTCCAGTGCTCTTTTTGTCCATTTGTCAGAGTTATCCCACTGTATTGATTGGAATAATGCTTCAGTTTTATTTCATTCGAGCAACATTGTCAATAGAAATATTCTTGAGTCTGCCATTATTCAACTTTCAAATAACTTCAACATAAGCAAAGGTCTTTTTCAACTCGATCCTGTTGTTTTGAATTCCTTCAAAACAAACCTAGATAAAAAGGGTAGGACACTTAATCTTTGGTAAACTTGTAAGCTACTTTATTAACTTTTAATCTTCAATTTATTTTTATATATATCGAAACTTGACTCTAAAAAGGCAAAGTGTTAAACCCGTGCGTATCTCCAGTATAAATTTGTATTATTTTTATAACTCATTTGATCTTGTGCTAAAAATCGATATGCCTCTTTGTTAATCCTCTAATCCTTAATTTTTAAGTTTTATTTTTACTTCTCCGTTTATTGCATATATATATATATATATATATATATGTGTATGTGTGTAGATATGTATGTATATATATATATGTATATATGTTTTTGTGTATGTATGTTATTTATTTATTTATTTTTTTCTCTTTCTGTAACCTATATATAGGCCGTAACCTTTTATGTATTTCAGTGTTCCTGAGGATGTCATTAGACGAAAGCGCTTGAGCACCGTTTTGTGTTTCCTTTCCTTCGTGGTTTTATTCATCATATATATATATATATATATATTATATATATATATATATATATATATATATAACATGAAACAAATTTATTTTCCATACTTACATTTTTTCTTCAATGTGACTTATGTTGTCTTATTTTTTCACTGATTTCTTTAAAATTGATGTCGCAGTTTGTTAAATTTACCTTCATGCAAGCATTCAGACTCTCTTCTGTTAATCTTCATCGCAAATTGTTTTTAATGCAGTTTAAGTGGTTAGGCTCCCACTTGGTTTCGCCCATGTCTGAAGGACATTTATTTCAATATTCTTTTTTCGCTGTAGCTCCTCGCAAGCCTTTTTTTTTGCCTCACCTTCAGGATATTTTATGGCAAATGCGCCATGTTTGGTCGTAAAATGGCGTTCTAAATTTGATTTTTTGTTCGATGATAGTTTCTCATCACAAATAAGGCAGCACGGATAACCAGACTTTTCTACAAAGCCACAAAGATCTGTCCACTCACGTTTAAAGTTACGGTAGTCGTTGTCTCGCTTTCTTTTTGGCATTTTCACAACTTTATTGTCTCAACACATCACATATAACAACGCACAAACTTCATCAATGAGATGCTTATTCCTACTGACAAGCTGCAACAAGACCACACAGGCTTATAGCGATATTTAAAGCATATGACGTCACCATGTTCCCACCCATTTCATGAGCGTTGCTTTGTAGCAAAAAATTAATTATGCACATTACAATGTTTAATAGACTTTTCATATGATATCTATTTTTATAATTATCTGATATGAAATTATTATTTTGGGGGAGATTGCAGAAGACCAAAGAACCACCTGTGATAGCTCACTGAGCCAGATTTGGCTCGCGAGCCATAGATTGCCGACCCCTGCCTTAGGTGTTAATCGTAGGAAAAGAAAATTTCATCCAAATGTCTTCAATATCTTTTACCCTGTAACAATCATTAGCAGTTGCTGATCCTTTTGATTTAGCTTCTTCACGAAGGCGCACAAAAAGGTAGTGTCTCACAAACGTCTGCTTTTGGAGTCATGGCTGCTGGGAATTCCGTAGGATATCCAAAGGCTGCATTTGAGGACTTGCTTCTAGTAGTCATAGTTTATATTCAGAAGTAAAATCAAATCATATGTAATTTATAATTTATGATAATTCAATAATTAAAGCAAATGCAAATTATTTCTATTTATCTGAAAAATTATTTCTATTTATCTGAAACAAAAATATCAAGCATTAAACAAACAACTTATCATGTAACATATAACAACATTAAACATATGCAAATATGAAGGTAAAAAAGGGAGGGGGGGCATGTGATAGGGGTAGTAGGGTAGCACATGCTTGATTTTTTAATATTTAGTTAAAGTGATAATAAAAACCTTCTCACATAGTGTACTTTTTAAGAAATAACATTTTTCTCATTTAAATATATGCAAATATGAGGGTAAAAAAGGGGGGGGTATGTGCTAGGGGTAGCAGGGGTAGCACATTAGGGTATATCATGCTCACTGAAGCGCGAATTTCAAGATTGGCAGTATGTATTCCTATGTAAAATTAAATTTTAGGAGGGGTTTGTTTTCTTGAACTTTTGCTAAAAATCACGTTTAAGCGTTAAAATTTCCACTTTTTCGTTGTCTGGTTATGTACAGAACAGCTGTGCAGAACATACACTGTAGTACAAATGTAACAGCCTGGTTTCTTACCAAACAAAAACATTGTAACAGCTGTTATAGGCTACTAGATTTCACTGTGATAATTTTCTATGTTTCAGATACAAAGCTTGGTGAAGATTGTGTAGCCAACATGGCTAAGCAAGGACGAAAGACCAGAAAAAGTTCTGGTTCAAAGCTGAGTGATTTGGTGGGTCCAGGCAGAGTAGTTATTTCCCACAGAAATTCCAACCTGGAGAACTGTGTTTCAGAGAGGAATCCTCCTCCAGGAAGAGAAGCTGCTTCTGGATGATATGAAGAAAGCTCAGTACCCTCTGCAAGATTTGGCTAAGAACTTGGCATCACTGGTACTGGCACAGTGGCGCAAAATCAATGCCAAGTTCACTCCTTCTGTGATCATTCAAGAGAGATCCATTGCCAGGAAGATTCTTGTCAGGTGGAATGAAATGATTGACCTAGGGAATGGCAGAGTGAAGGCTGCAATGAGAGAGAAGAGAATATCTGAACTTGATACATTGTTTGACATAACAACCTGCAGACATGATACCACTCTCTGAGGAACTGAAGCATCTGGCTGCTCTGGCTGTGCTGCTAGAGTTCATGTCAACTGTGACTGTCCTCTGCCTCAGAAGATTCCAAAGCTAGAGCGAGAGTGGCTCCATTACCAGAGGATCAAAACCTCAGAAGTTTCTGGCTTCCGGATAGCATCTGTTGATGTGAAGGAAACAGTGAAGCAGGTGAAGGCTGCTAAGAGGAAGGAGGAAGAACAGAAGGCAGCTGAGAAAAGAAACAGTAAAGAGGAAGAAGAAAAGGAGCTACTGCTTAGAGCTGATGATGGTGATGAAGATGAAGTGACTTCCTTGCAAGAGTCTCCAGGCAGAGCAGCTCCTACTGCTGACACAGATTTTTCCAGTACTGCACCAGGCACAAGCTCCATTGTCAACACTGGCAAAGTCTCCACCTCTGCCAGGAGGAACTACATGGATATCTCAAGCACTGCTGCGGCTGCAGTCAGGTTCAAGGTGGAAAATACTCCTGCAGCAGCCATTGCAACTGGTTTCTTGCAAGATCTCATCAAAACTGGCCATCTATCTGCTGATAAGGCATATCTAGCTGTTGACAGGATGAAGATGTGGAGGGGCAAGGAGTCTGTAATAGGTGCCTCGGTGGAGGCCCTGGAGAAAAGGACAGAGGGAGAGGAGATCAATGGAATTTTCTTTGATGGAAAACAAGAAAAGAAGACAAAGATCATGAGGTACAATGAAGAAACTGGCCGCTTCCATCCTGATATTACAACTGAAGAGCACTATGTTGTTACTTGGGAACCTGAGGGGAAGTATCTCTTCCATTGTACACCAGAAGAACCTGAAGGAAATGGGAAACCTGCACTGAAGATAGCTCAGGCTCTGTTTGAGTGGATTAGTGCTCATGGTGCTAAAGATACTATTGTAGTCCTTGGTGGTAACTCCACCAACACAAACACGAGCTGATGGAGGATCCATCACTCACTTGGAGAGACTGCTAGGTCACAAGTGTCACTGGCTGATATGCCAATTGCATATTAATGAACTCAGCCTGAGGCACATGATCATCAAGCTTGATGGTCCCTACACGCACAAGTCTGGGTTCAGTGGCCCAATAGAAAAACTTTTGGAGAAGATCAATGACATACCTGTCAACTTTAGATTCAAGGCTCTGCCAGGAGAAGATATAATTGAACTGCCAGAAGACATTGTACAGAACCTTAGCACTGACCAGAAGAACTGCTACCTACTGATCAAAGCTCTCAAGACAGGAGATTTGAGCAAGGAATTTGCTAGTCTGAAGTGTGGCCCACTGAATCAGTCACGCTGGCTGACTACAGGTGAGGCTCTGTTGATACTGTGGATGAGGCAGCATGGTCTGAAAGGGGAGCTGTTGAAGAAGCTGGAGGTGCTGCTGAAGTTCTCCCTGGACTTCTACTTCAAGATGTATTTTGAGATCAAGGTGAAGAACCACATGAGGTATGGACCTCACCATATTGTGACCGCTCTGGGACTGCTGAGAAGCCAGACCTCTGAAGTCAGGAACATAATCACTCATGTGATAGTTCGTGGAGCATATCATGCTCACGGTGAGAACCTCATTGCCTCTCTCCTGTGCAGTGAGGATGAGGAGGAGAGGCCATTGGGGGTTGAGATGATCAAGAAGATCAGAGGTAAGTCTGAGTATGGAGACATGAGTCTGAGATCTCAAAGAAACCCTAAACTGAATTTTGATGCTACTTCTCCAATTACTCTGATTAATTGGGATAAGGAGAAACTGTATGAGCCACTCTTCACTTGTAAGATGTCAAGAGAAGTTGAGAACTTCTCAGTTCACACTCAAAGCTGAGAAAGAGCAGTCCAGGAAGTTTCAGCTGCAGCTCATGCAATGTATGGGCAAGAGAGAAGAGATGGTTTTGTTCGTGCTTGTATCGATCACAGAGAATTGTTGCCAGTTTTCAAGTCAAAGCAAGACATTATGAACATGTTTTAGATCTCTACAAGACCTGCTAGACAAATCAAAATGCTTTCAGAAGAAAAAATCTCAAAACATTCAGTTGACCAGCATATTATTACAAGCTGTGGGTGGAGGAGGGACTTATACAAATATTAAAGAAGAATTGCAATTGCAAAAAAAAGGTTGAACGTCACAGCAGCTTGCGGAAAGGTGGGGGCAGCTGCCATCACACTCAGTGATGCCGAAAATAAAATAAATAAAAACTGGTGGAGGCGTTTCTAAGAAAAATGAAAATGCAAGACCAAGAAAGAAGAACAAAAAAAATTCTGCCTGATGAAGAGAACAGCCGCGAAATGTGGTGTATAGGAGACTAAAAATCAAACAATTCCTTAGTTTTGGGCCATTTTGGGTGATTTTGGTTATTTTAGGGGGTTTTGGACCACTTTGGCTGATCTTAAATGGATCTAAGCCTGCCCCTAGAAATGCTTAAGGGTGTATGTGAACAATATGGAACATGTGGAGGTCATTTGAGGCTACCAAGTCTTTGAAATTGGCCAAAGAAGTGCGATTTTGAACACGTAAATGCGATTTTTCGCAAAAGTTGCAGAAGACGAACCCCTCTTAAAATTCAATTTTACATAGGAATACATACTGCCAATCTTGAAATTCCATGTTTTTCAATATTCGACCTGAGCATGATACACCCTATAGCACATGTTTGATATTTTAATATTTTGTTAGGATGATAAAATGAAACTTCTCACAGAGTGTACTTTTTCAGAAATAAAAAAATTTCCCATTTTCGACCTGGCCTATTGTATATATTGATTTATAATTAAAATTATGATGTTTAATAACAATGAATTGTGCATAAAGTCCATGAGGTTTTGAGTTCACCAGTGCGCAGTTGGTAGAAATTATTGGCATGTCCTGATGTTGATAGCATCAAAGAGCGCTATTAGTAGAAATTTTGGCCGCGGTCTGATGTTAGCTCTATCAAAGAGCGCTATTGGTTGAAACACTGTTGCATAATTCAAAATGGCTGCTACACAAGCGCAGTTTAGCCCAGACTATATGTTAAACTTGTGCGCGGTCACATAGGCTATGTAATTTTTAAGTTTTAGTACAATTTTCTAATGAAACATTTCCTTTTTTATATTATTACTAAATGCTCCATTTTGCACTTCCAACAATTTAAATTCCTTGGTGAACAGCATGAAGTCATTACAGTCCAAGGAATATCTCCATCAAAGTCAGTGGTCCGTAGCTCAGTACCAAAAGGAACAGTATTAGCTCCATTGCTCTTCATAATCATAGAAATTGATACACAGGATAAAATTACCAATAATAGTACAGTAACATCCTTTGCTGACGACAAAAATTAGGAGAAATAAACAAAACAAATGAATCGATACAATCTCTACAAACAGATGTGAACAGAATTTACAATTGGTAAAAGGCAACAGTATGAAATTTGACACTGGGAAATTTCAACTACCGTACTGTATTAAGATACGGAAGAATGGAGGAACTAAAATCTATGGAATACTATGCTCCAAATGGACAGGAAATTCAGAGAAACTGTAAAGCAAAAGATTTAGGAGCTACTGTATAATGATTGACGACGCGAAATTTGAAACACAAAATAAGATAGTAAACAAAGCAAAGAGACTAACTGAACAGATACTGAGAACTTTTAAAGAAGGGGCATGAATACTGTATAATGATTTCTCTGTTGAAAACAGTGATCATAACCAATGTTCCCTCTAAGGCAGTGGTTCTTAACCGGGGGGGCGCGCCCCCCTAGAAACAGGAATTTCTCTAATTGTATTTGTTATTCTCTTAACGAGAGCATGGGCTAATATTGAGAAGTTATTGAGAATGTTATTTTGATTGAAAGGGGGCGTGGAGGGAAGGACCAATTCCTAGAGGGGGCATGGTAGTAAAAAGGTTAAGAACCACTGCTTTAAGGTGTGCGCGTGTGCGCGCGCACACGCGTTGCGAAACCCGCGCACACAGCAAAATAAAATGCGCACAAGCTCAAGTGTATCATGAGTCACGACAGTAAATGAAGTAATTTAAAAAATATACCGTCACACAAGGTTTGACCATTTGCATCAACATACTCTCTAGTCGCTCTTTTAAGTATTAACCCCTTCCGCCCGACTTCGCCGACGCCGCGCAATTACGCAATACAGATTTTTTTTTTACTCTATGTATTTGCATTTTTTTTCTTTTATACATTAACGCAGGGGTTCCCAAATTGTGTTCCGCGGAACACCAATTTGGGAACCCCTGCATTAACGCATTGAATATAAACCTTCGCTTTCTTATTTTTGCATAAAAACTAATAGTAATTATCTCATAATTCATAAAAAGTAAAATTATTTTTATTTTATTCCTATTTTGTGAATGGATAAAATCATGTATGAATCTTTATAGTCTATTTTAAATTGTTAAATGCTAAAAATTGTTTTGAGAAATGATAACTAAAATAGTCATTTTCAATTAATGTTATTTTTATTTTATTTCTTTATTTTGTTGAATTTTATTTTACTGTTTTTTATTTTATTCATATTTTTAGAATGGACAAAATGTTTTCTTTTTTAAGAATATATAATATCGTAAACAGTCTTTTAATATCCATTTAATAGTACCGTAATGATCAAGCTATCACCTTATGGAAATAATATTTATTAAGTATTTAATATTTATATATATTTCATTTTGAAGATAATAGCGCTCAGAAAAGTTTGCACAATTTTTCACCATGAATCTAAATGTATGCACAACGAAAATTTCTTGCGCACACGGACTAAAAAAAATTAGAGGGAACATTGATCATAACCAAGTTGGAGTATTACTCAGCCTTAATATTCCCATATGAAAAAAAAGACATTATTCACTAGAATGGATTTAGAGAAGCTTCACAGCCAAGATCGATGGATGCAAACAAATAAATTACTATGAAAGGTTACGTGAGTTAACTTTATATTCCCTGAAAAGAGGAAGAAAGATGTAAGTAGTATGGGCACAAAAGGGGAGAGTGAAATGCAATTGCAAATGTTGATCAATGTTGCATAAGGTTATGCAACAAGGGGAGGGGATGTTGCAAGATGTTATGCAACAAGGGAGAAGTAAAAATTTGCAAGATGTTATGCAACAAAGGGAGAGGGGGAATGTTGCAAGAGCAACAAGGGGTTATGCAACTTGGAGGCGGAGTTATCCTCCAAGAGAGAGAGGAGAAGGAGAGAAAGGAGATGTGTTCGCCTGGCAGGAGCCAAGCGCATATTAAGACTTCAGCCCAGCGGCCGTTGCCTTAATATGTTCCTAATCAGCCAGCTGGCTTAATCAGCCAGTTGGCTTATCTGACTGAGTTGCCAGATTACGCTATTTATTTAATTAAAGCATATATTCTGGCTTAATCAGCCAGTTGGCTCAGTAGGCTGAGTTGCCAGTTTGCGCTATTTATTTAATTAAAGCATATATTCTGGCTCTCCGCCAGTTGGCATAATCCGTCAGCTGGTTTAGCCCGCCAGTTGACTTAGAAGTCCTAAACAGCCATTTCGTATAATTAAATAATAATAACAACATTTATATATACAACCAAAAGAATTAAATAAAACACCACCACATCACTCAGTTTATTTAGACGAATTATTGGATTGGCATAATCCTAGTCGGAGGTGTACGTGCATTTGTGTGCGTTTGTCCCCGTCAGCTAACTTAAACCGCCAGTTGGCATAACCCGCCAATTGACTTAGAAGGCCTAACCAGCCATTTGTTATAATTAAATAATAATAATAATAATGTTTATATTACACATCCAAAAGAATTAAATAAAACACCATCACATCACTCTGTTTATTTAGACAAATTATTGGATCCAATTTCACGAAAATATATTGAAAATAAATATACATTCCTATACAAGCGAAGGAATATATGCAAACAAAAATAATAATAGCGTAAGAACTACGAACGAGGAGTATATATAATAAAAAAAATAATATACAAACCCGAACCTTTCCAAATTGTTCATTCTAATGAATGTCAAGCGTGCCACTCCACCTTAGACCTACAGTTTAACGTTGAATCCGAACCACGTCTAAAATAAAATGTTAAAACACTCCTTAACACAATAAAATCTAATTTTAGAATAAAAAAATTTTAAACAGCCTATCCATACAAAATATCACTCGGGAGAGGAATAAGCGGTTTACCGAGAATAACAGAATCACCTTGTGAAAATAATATCATTTACTACAGAAATGCTCATTCCGTCGAAGGTCAAGCTTTTCACCCGTCTTAGACCTACAGTTTAACGGGGAAAACTACGACAATAGATCTAGTTGGCCTGGTGAAGTAGTGAGTTGACTTCTTTTACTCTCCATCTCTCAGGTACACCCGGATCATCGGGGATCTTCTTTTCTATTACATGAATTTTAGATCCTCCCCGTTTCCTTACCGTAACAGTTGAATTTTATCAGTGTTAAACTTCATATAAAAACCATGCAACATCTCCTAAAACTTACTACATCATTACCCCTAGCCCGTCCTTCATGCATTGAAAAAGTTCACTTTATTGGCAACCTTTGTTTAGCATCCTCCCTGATTGTTCATCCCGGCGAAGGTCAAGCGTGTCCTCCACCTTAAACCTACAGTTTAACGTTGAATCTGAACCACGTCTAAAATAAAATATTAAAACACCCCTTAACACAATAAAATCTAATTTCAGGATAAAAAAAAATTTAAACAGCCTAACCATACAAAACATCATTCGGAATTGTCCTGAAAATGAAAGAAAGAAAAAATAAACAACAATCAGCCCACCTATAAAAATATTAAAAATTGATGAACATATATATATATATATATATATATATATATATATATACAGGGTGTCTCAAAAGTCACTATCTTTTGAAAAATAATGGGAATTACGAAAAACTGGTTTAAGACATGAAAAATATATTTATTTCAAAGTAAGTGCCACAAAGAATTAGTGCTATTTATTTATCTGTCTCCACATGGCGACCATCAGTGTCTCTACAGAGCTCAAAGCGATAAGTTGTTTCCCGGAACACACTTTCATGCATTTGAGGTGTTATTTTCTGAACTGCATCGGTAATACGATTTCGAAGTTCGGCTACATCACTAATTCTTCTACCAGTGTACACCTTAGACTTAATGAAACCCCAGGCGAAAAAATCTAATGGTGTTAAATCGGGTGAACGTGCTGCCCATGGTTGTGTTCCTCCACGACCAATCCACCGACCGGGAAGCGTCTGTCAAGATAATCACGTACAATTATTGCATAATGGCACGGTGCTCCATCCTGCTGAAAAACTACTGTCAAGAATGCCATCTGTAAGAAGTTGAGGTTCGAGGAATTGTTCAAGCATGTCAAGATAAATTTATAAATTACACAAAATTCGAAATAAACCAATTAACTTTTTTTAAATACACAAATTTGCACCAGAAGTACATATCTTTATGCCAGCATAGCATTTTAAAAAAAAACATCTAATGTCACCGAAATAGATAGTGACTTTTGAGACACCCTGTATATATATATATATATATATATATATATATATATATAAAGTAAAAAACAAATTAATTTATCAAAAGAATTTACGAAAACAATTTCTCTATTTCAATTAAACAAATTTTTATATTTTTATAAAAAATTTTGCTATTTTGAAGTGTCACACAATTTATATACAGGCAAGCATAATAAACTTAAACAGTCCGAATTTGACCCAATATAAATTAGTGTCTTTAACGATTATTTTTCGACTTTAAACCTTTAAATTAACTTAAAATTATAAAGCGACCTAAAACTACAAAGTGATGCCTGTAAATCCATTATTTACATCCAGTCAAAAAATAATCTTAAAAACTCGACTAGATTCTGGAAAATTTTGCTACTTCTTTATTGAATCTCTTAGTGCGCTCTACTATATATACATATATATATATTTTTATTACTTAAAAATGCGTCACCATACGCTCAAACATTTTAAACCTTACTGTATAAAAATCAACGCGAAAAGGAAACAAACAACTCTCGAATCCCGACTCTAATTTTGACGCCACATTATTACGGCTTCGACAAGACGATCAGAGAAATTTTGAGTCAAAGCGGTTTGGAAATCTAGACTCCAACGAGCAGAGAAAAAAAATTTTGACCGCGAAAATTACGAAAATGCTCGCTATGAGAAGAAATTTTGAAAATGATGGGCGCCATCTTGAAAAACAGTTACAATGATTTGTTAAGGAATGATATTCAAAATTTGCTTCCAAATGGGTTAACACAATGTATCTTTATTTAAATAATCGAACCAGAAAATTTATTAATGCTATAATACGGGTAGCAATTTTGTCCGAAATATAAGGCGACGTGGGAAAGCCCTTATATTTATATGAAGGAACACCGCGTAGCCACCAAAATGTTGTGTTTAATTTCTTTAAGGGCCCATTCCTTCATTATTATATTTCATTATTTACTCTACTTTCTATTCATTTTCTCTCTATCTTTCATTTATCGTTCTCTTTACTCTCGTTTCGCTATGCTTTATAAATACGGATAGCACGTGACCGAGTTTGAGGCGCCATTATGATTCGAACAATGCAAAGGAGACCGGGGGATTGATTATACAATTACACTTTACTAACTTTTATTTATGCCGATACGCTTTTAGATAAGCGGGATAATGCGAGCGGGTGGGGGGAGTAACGTCAACATTTTAAGTCGGAGAGAGACGTAATACTATTCTAAATTTACAACTACATCGTAACACACAAAAACACCTTCTTAAGCCCAAGGCCGTCCGATGAATGAAGGGCATTTCTGCCCAGACAATCGTTTTTACGAGCTAAACACATTTTCATTCACACTCCGTCTAATTCTGCGTATTGTCAAAAACATTTAAAAACGTAGAAGATTGGGATCTATCCAAAATAAAGAATTCTGAAATGCTTCGATATATATATATATATATATATATATATATATATATATATATATATATATATATATATATATATATATAAGATCTACTAAGTCCTTTCTCATCGGGTAGTTAAAAGAATACATTCATTTTCACCTGTTCAGTCTCATTTGTTTAAGGTTCAAAATTGAGTGTCAAACGCGTTGCAAGAGAGCATTTCCCTCCTCCACCAGGCGGTCATGTGTGGCGGAGAGCGCAAGAGAGCAACTCGTTCCTCCACCAATTCATGTCTAGAGGCGGAGCCACCAGCTTGACCTCCGTGTGAAGAGAGGCCCAGCAGAGGGGGACACTAACAAATGGTCAGAAGACAGCAATAGGGCATTTAACACCGAGAAATTTCAACTCTTGAGATATGGTAGAAATGAAGAAATTAAACAGACTGCATATTAGGCCAGATGAGTTGGGTGTACATGACTATGTGGCGGTGGGGAGAGCGAGAGAGCAACTCGCTCCTCCACCAAGCGGTCATGTGTGGCGGAGAGCGCAAGAGAGCAACTCGTACCTCTACCAAGACAGGTCTAAAGGCGGGGACCACCAGCTAGACCTCCGTGTGAAGAAAGGCCGTGTGAAGAAACCCAATAACCATACACTCTGACATCACCTAGTGACACGCGTTCATTAGTTGCAGGACTATTTACCGAACCTTTTGATTACACCTCGTACATATAAGATCTACCAAATCCTTTTTCATCCGGTAGTTAAAAGAACACATTAATTTTCACCTGTTCAGTCTCAATTGTTTAAGGTTCAAAATTGAGTGTCAAACGCGGTGCAAGAGGGCAATTTCCTCCTACATCAAGCGGTCATGTGTGGCGGAGAGCGACTGCTAATTTTTAGATAAAACAGAGTAAATACATTTTTTACATTAAATTGTCTTCGCATCCACGTTATTTTACGTGAGACGAGAAGGAAAGGATACAGGTACATGAAAGGGTACCATCGGAATGCGTCTTTGACCTATATAGCAGCGAGGGAATATCCATGATGTCTTGCTTTGCTTCTCCTTACATTCGTTCTTTGATTTAAAATCACAATAAACAATATAAATGTTCTATGAGATTAATATATTTTTTCACCCTATAAACGGTAGACATGATCTGCCTTAAAGCTAAAACAACTGCTTATCAATTCATGTTTTCAGCTTCAACAAACATCGATAACCACCCACCCCCACCCCCACCCCACACACACACATCCTCAATCCTAAAAGTAGCTTTGTTGTGAGAAGACCAAGACTGTTCAACCAGCTGCCAAAGGAACTACGAATACGACTTGCGAAGTAGTAGAAACTTTCAAAAGAAGACTAGACGCCTGGCTCAAAACAATACCAAGTGAGTCTGGAGTACTTCGCTATATACTGGAGCAGAAGAGTGTAGACATCAGTCGACCAGGCCTGTGATAATTACTACACATATATGCATTTTACATACCGCACAATCTCTTCAAAATAAAAAAAATAGCATCGTGAGCCTCGGAGAACTTCATCTTCATTTCAACTCTCTCCTTCTTATAAAGGGGGGCATTTTGAGGGCACCTGCACTTGGCCCCTCCTTTCTACATAAAAAAATATGATGTGTAGAGCGCAAGAAACCAACTCTCTACTTCACGAGGCGAACTCGAGGGAAGGAGAAACAAGCCTGATCTCCGTGAAATTAGTGTATATATATATATGTGTATATATATATATATATATATATATATATATATATATGTGTATATATATATATATATATATATATATATATATATATATATATATATATATATATATATATATATACCTTTCAACCTTTCAAATGTTCCTCATTACAACTTGTTTTGTTGTAATGAGGCAGGACTTTCCCAACTACCTTCAATGCAGCTCTTCTGACACTGGGCATCTGTTTGGTGTCATCCTCTGCTCGCAGGCTATCTTTGAACGAAAGGAAACACATTAACGCCTGCTTTTCTGTTGGAAGGCGTGATCCGTTAATCTCTTGATCATCATCAGTTTTCTTTTCTTGGAATACGAACGTGGTATTGTTGGAGTTCCTTGTCGCAGTCGTTGACGTCATATTGTCATAACTTCCTGAAAAAAAATTTAAAATTTAGAACGATATTCCTATCACCAGTAAATAGTAAATAATTAAGCAGTGGTTAATAACCACTGCACTGGTTATAATTGTTCACAAAAACATACTAAAATAAGAGAATTTTTGTCATTCAAGTGGAGTTACCTCGCTGAAACTGCCTACGAAATCACAAAAAAGTAGTTTTAAGCCTATAACTAGAAAAGTAAGCCCCCTAGACCATATGTTTGTTCAAAAGTCGTATATAAACCTGATGTTTCTGGTCATTTTGCACACAAACTAACTTTCTTAGGTGCAATGGTTCTCGAGTTATGATTGATTTCACTAAATAGGGTCTACGCTTAGACCCTAAGAAGCACATAATTGTCCCAGCCACATGTAAATAATGTCCAATTTTGCTGAAACTTCACAGTTTTGTTATTTGGGGGGAGATCCCCACTAGAAAAAAAAGGTGGGCTTGATTGGACCAAATTTTAGATTTCGGAGGGCTACAGCCCCACCCTAATATATAGGTATATATATATATATATATATATATATATATATATGTGTGTGTGTATATATATATATATATATATGTGTGTGTGTGTGTATATACACTCGTATATTCTTATATTGCCAAATTCCTTCTACATTTTCATCGTTGGTCATTGGAATTACATTAAGAACCTCCTACATGTGATGTCTTTATTTTTTTAACTTTCTAATCTCTTACGCTCTCGTTAAGGTAGGGAAGATTTCCATAAAAAAGTTCAGAGAATGCGCTTTTTTACTGAATATAATGATTATATTTTCAAATTTCACTCTCGTTAGGATTTTAATTAAAAGACTCAAACCAAATTACTCCTACTTTATGCTACCGCAGGATTTTACACACCAAGTGTGTACTCAAACAACACCAATACAACACCTGCACACAGAAACAAAAATATTGAAAGTTAGGGAACATTTAGACATGAGGGGAACACAATTCATGGCAGCAGCGACAACTAACCCACAACGCCCTTGCCACTAAGTGTACAATCATGCACCAACACCTCGCACCATTAAGGTAACACCTGAGAGACATTATAACCAAATACTCCATTCCATACCACGCTCCACAGACATCACACAGTACAGAAGACATATACACACACACACCTAACACACAAAGCACTGACACGACTCGGTCCGAATGCGGTCCTAGGTGCGAAGCCGCCACCCATTGACAGGTCAGAGACCAGCCTGAGCAGATCGGATCGAGTTATCTTAGCACGATTCCGATGTAGACATCACCCCAACTTACAGACATATAAACACAGGCTAGACAACTCCACAGACGACACCTGCCACCTGTGCCAAGACACACCACAAACAATTGAACACATTATGACAGACTGTACTGCTCTAGCACAACATAAAACACAACACAACATCACTAGTGCGCTGAACCTCTGGTCCACTCCGGAGATAGCGATCGGTTACCTGCGTGCCGCCGGCTTGCTCGATCAGGGTTGGCTGATCGGCTAACCAACAACAACAACACACCAAGTTTTGGGTTTCAGTTTAGGTTAGGCTAGGTTAGTTTAGTTTAACCTAATCTAACCCAAATTGAACCCCGAAAAACATCGACAAGAAAATAGTAGCTATTTTCCGTGTATGAGGAAAGTGATACAAAAGGTATATATATATATATAAGTTGCTGCCAAGGTAAATTCTGGAAGGGTACACTCACTTGCTCTTCTAAGAAATTCATTTGCTAAATTATAAATTTTCTGTCACGTTTCTTAAAAAAATGAAGCCCATTATTTTTAATGGAACCGCGCCGAACACCGTACAAAATTTTGTCTTTGAGAATCTTTAAGTTTTCCTCTTTCTTCTCCAATTGATGAGTTATCAAAATAAGTCTTCTCTATTTTTGACTGTAGTCATTTCTGCAGATATAAAAAATTAAATTTCTGGAAGAGAACTGTCAGTTTAAAAAATTTCACACACACACACGTGTATGCGCATCCCCGCATAAGCAAGGTACGACTTTCTGGTTTCATACTTTATAAAAGCTAATTAAACCTAACCTACTTTAACCTTAGTTTCACTGAACCCAGATAGGCGTAAAAAATGTTTTGAACGCATTTGTGGGTTCGAAGGGTGTTTTCATTTAAGTTCCTAAACAGTGACGTACTAGATAACCTAAATAAACCTAAACTAACCTAACCTAACCTAACCTACTGTAACCTAACCTAAGCAGTACTAACACTTTTTTATCCGACAATTAAAAGGTTTCAAGATATTCTTATATAAATGTTTTAATATGCCGAAGCAACATAAATGCTACCTCACTAAAAATTAATCCCTCTCTACATCGTGAAAAACTAAATATATCGCCATCGTTTCTGATCATTTGACGTTCGCACGCACGCATATACAGGGTATACATAAAGTCAGGATCTATTTTTGTGAAGCACTTGGAAATTATATGGAATTCAATCATAAAATGATAAAGTGGTAACATTTATTAAATAATTAAGAGTAGGATTCGACGTGACGCCCATCAGTATCCCTGCACAGCTCAAATCGTTCCGCAGCATTTCTAAACACATTCTGGAGCATTTGCTGTGTTATGTTATCTGCAGCAGTTCGTATACGTGTACGTAAGTTTTCAAGACACGTAATCTTCGTCTGATAGACGTGCGATTTGATAAAGCCCCATGCAAAGAAATCTAAAGGGGTTAAATCTGGTGATCTCGCTGGCCAAGGTCTGTTGCTTCCGCGTCCGATCCAGCGATTTGGAAAACGTCCATTCAGATAATCCTGAACAGTTTTGGCATAGTGACAAGGAGCACCATCATGTTGATAGACGACGGGGATAGGATTGTTAGTACCGTCGTCTATCAACATGATGGCGCTCCTTGTCACTATGTCAAAATTGTTCAGGATTATCTAAATGGACGTTTTCCAAATCGCTGGATCGGACGCGGAAGCAACAGACCTTGGCCAGCGAGATCACCAGATTTAACCCCTTTAGATTTCTTTGCATGGGGCTTTATCAAATCGCACGTCTATCAGACGAAGATTACGAGTCTTGAAAACTTACGTACACGTATACAAACTGCAGCAGATAACATAACACAGCAAATGCTCCAGAATGTGTTTAGAAATGCTGCGGAACGATTTGAGCTGTGCAGTAGGGTGGATCACTTTTCACTTTTAAAAAAAATTATAGCTGGTCAAAGTTTTTCCCATGATTTGGTTCAGTGGAAGTACACTGACACCATTTTTACCAAAATCGATCAATATTTAGGGGTCGCGCATCGACCTTGAAAATTTCAATTTTGGAAATTTGGCCAAATTGACAATTTTTTACTGAATAAAGATAAATCATCAAATGACCATATTTTCTGAAATCCTCTCAGATACTTACCAAGTTGATAGGACAAGTGGTTTAGAAGTTATACTCACCTTGAGATAGCATTAAAATTTAAAATACCGTATTTGTCCCCGTACCTCCATATGCTGTCTGCCATTGTCTGCTTTTTAGGATAAGATAAAACGAATAAGGAAAGATCAAATGTATTTTGTATTAAAACGGTTTACCGATATCACTAAAGGCACTTACTCCGGTGCCCCTAACTAGGTTCAAAAACTGTATGAATCGTGGTTAAACACACGTCATCTTAAGGCGTGCGCCATGTACTCTCTCTGCTAACTCCCTTTCCCTCTGCGCTACGTCATCTTGGCAAGTGACGACTTCTTGAAGTCACCGAGTTCTTTCCGGCTCTTTTCCACGAGCTGAAGAAGACCCTGCAGCTGTGACTCGTCTTTTGTGACAGTGTTCGCGTAATCTTCTATCAGTTTTATCCCTCTCTCTGCCACGTCGTTGGTAACTTTCAGATGCGAGATGACATTCTTCAGATCACAGTAGTTCTTATCTTGATCCCACTTATTCACCGGCAGAGTGAGCCACGTAGACGCGCACACCTGCAGGCCTGTGAACACGAACCACGATGACTCATCGATCAGGTCCGGAAGGCGCGTCGTGTCATCAACCGAGACGTTGTCATACGTGAAGTCCTCGGGCACAGCGAGGCGGCACAGCTTCTTTGCCATCTCGTGCTTCACAGTGTCTTCCACTTTGTCACTGCAGAGGGCGAAAACGACGGTCTGAGGCCTCAGATACCACAAGTGCCGCCTGATCACTGCCAGTGAAGCCTCTGCAATCTCGCGATCCACAGCCCTGTACTGCAGAAGACGCTGGTACAACACAAGGTCATTCAGCGGGGCATCAGCTGCGACAGGAGCCGCCAGCCAGGCAGGTGCGTAGAGGAGTGCAGTAAATAGTACCACTCTCTGAAGTTTCTGTACCAGCTCGTCGTCGAACTCCAGCTGACCGCTGAACATCAGGAGCTTCGTGTAGTAGATGATCTGAAACGAATACGCACTGTGATGTATAAATACCGATACCACTCCATATAAGTTTGTTTAATGGTAAATTATTTATCTTTTTTTTTCTGGTAGGGACTTCAAATGGCTGTTTGCAGAAGGCAATACAATATTTAACTTCTAATTCAAAATACCAACCTTGGCCATCCACCTCGCATGATGGTAGGCTCCTGGGCGCATGAAGTGTGTGCCACGACGTGGCTGGGCCCCGAGTACCAGGAGTGTAATCTCCGCCACTTCTCGGTAGTCTTCTCTGACAAGACCAGAAGCGGTGCCGAGGAACTTGACTGCCTCATCTCGGAGCTCCATCAGCCACGTCACCTCCGCCAAATGCTCGATCTCCAGCTCGCGATAAGTCGAGAGGTCGAGCTTGTCCCACCTGAAAGGGGAGTTATGAAAATATTGCATGAAAACGACTGAAGTTTCCCTTTTCGACTGCTATTAACATCATTAGTAGAAGGACGCTGATATCTCAATTGCTCTGAAGGCAAAAAATCATTGGAAAAACAAATGCGCCTTAGACTTGAAATTCACCTTCTCCTCAGATACTGGAACAAAGGTTCAGTTGGTGCTGTGGTTCTTCCAAACGCGGTGATGACCACTGCCCCCACGATGAGCTCCATAACGTGATGGCGACAGCCCAGCTGGAAGAGCGGTTTACCAAGCATGTTCTCCAGCCGGACCACCGCACCCTGCACCCTCCCCGTATTGGAGGAAGTTGTGTCGAAGCACAGTCCAATCACGTTGTTCTCGCATCCCCAGTCTTTGAGAGCACGAAAGGTCGCCTGGGCCTGGGACAGACCGGTGCCGTCAGCAACAGTCGGAACGGCCAGCAACTTTCCTTCTGTGCATTGGGGAGCTCCGGAGATGAGAATCGCCTGGCGGTGCTCCAATGATCCAAGAGAGTCCTGAAACGTATGTCATACATGCCAATCCATTATCGTCCACTGGAATATGTCAATCCACTGTCGTCACTGGAACATGTTAATTCACTGTCGTCCACGGTGAGGGCAAAACTGACCTTGATTACTTTACCGTCCCAGTGGACGACAGCATGCCTCGGAGATACGAAGGATTTCTGCACAGCTGTCGACACTTCACAACGATGTGCCACTCTTCCACGAGACGTGTCCTTCGAGATACTGAATTTGTCCAGGTCTGCGGGCGGATCTGCCGAACGTAGGACTGCCGCCACGACACTTGCCACCTATGTGCGAAATTGAAAGGAAATTGACAAGGATGCGTATGGTTTTTATGTGACAAAATAATCACTAAATTTTCCGTCGTTACGTCTATTATATCTTTGTCAAGGAAAGATCATTACTGATATATCACACCTGATTATTGGACATCCGGAAGCGATCAGCCACTTCAATAACAGCCGGTGCATTGAGGATGCGGTGAGGAAGGCTGATTGATACAGTTGATTCTCTCGGCTGTCGGTATGGTGGTTCTAGCTGTGATTCGGAGTTGCTCGATGATCTGCTTTCTATAGATTCATCGTCGCTCTCAGCTTCGGTTCCTAATTTCGTTTTTGAGGTGCCTGGCTCATCACGAGATTGTTGTCTTGAGAGTTGCCGTTTTCTCTTGACAACGAACACTTTATCATTCCCACTCATTGTTGCCTGGCGCAGGCCCCGTTGATCCTCATAAAATTTAATATCTTCTTGTTTGTTGTTGTCTGAGAGCAGTCGACTTTTCTGTATCTCTTCAATAGCATCGGGAGCTCCGATGTCCCAGAGCTTGTTCAGATTTTCTGAAAACTTCTCCCTGCCTTTTCCCGCGTCACTGTCTCTCATCTTGCTCTTCTGCAGCGAGCGCCACTCTTCCCACAGTAACTCCAGTTTTCTTTCGCAGTTACGCCTCGTGATCGTCTTTATACGTGCCATGTTCCAAAATGCCAGAACATTGGCCACCGTGTCTTTTACGGCGGCCTTCCTGTCAGTAGTTTCCTGCTTGGCATAGAAGAAGTACTGGAGAACTTGATGGGTGGTTGGCAATTTGGCACCACCGATCGAGGAAGATGGCTGACCAATTAAGAAGACGTCCGTGGCTGACCTTAGAGAAGGTGCTGCTGTTGTTGCTGCTTTCTCTTTTCCAGAATAAGTAACTTTCAGAGTCTTCCCACTCCTGGTTGTTAACAGTTTATCCATTGTACTAAAGTCTAGACTTATCAAACAAGAATCAATTGACACAGTTGATTTGTAAAAAGCAAACTGTGATTAGTAAAAATATTGGTCATAGAAAATAGCGTGTGTGTGTAATTGGGATTTTAGGATGCGCCAGCTACTGATGCTATGATTACATCCATAACGAGAGACAAATACGGTATTTTAAATTTTAATGTTATTTCTAGGTGAGTGTAACTTCTAAACCACTTGTCCGATCAAGTTGGTAAGTATCTGAGAGGATTTCTTTCACTGAGAGGATTCAGACAGAAAATATGGTCATTTGATGATTTATCTTTATTCAGTAAAAAATTGTCAATTTGGCCAAATTTCCAAAAATTGAAATTTTCAAGGTTGATGCGCGACCGCTAAATATTGATCGATTTTGGTAAAAATGGTGTCAGTGTACTTCCACTGAACCAAATCATGGGAAAAACTTTGACCAGCTATAATTTTTAAAAAGAAGTGAAAAGTGATCCACCCTACTGTGCAGGGAAACTGATGGGCGTCACGTCGAATCCTACTCTTAATTATTTAATAAATGTTACCACTTTATCATTTTATGATTGAATTCCATATAATTTCCAAGTGCTTCACAAAAATAGATCCTGACTTTATGTACACCCTGTATATATATATATATATATATATATATATATATATATATATATATACAGTATATTTTATTTAAAAATAAATGAACTTCCGATATAGCCAATACATGGATGTGGTTTCTTCCGCAACAAATTGCAATTGCTATTATTTGTTTCCCATTTTACAGTATTTCTCTACGAATTCTGTTAATGAAGAGTTGCTGATAAAAACTGGCAATATCTTGCGATTTATGACAGTTCTAGGGGTGCCCACAGAACTCGAAATGCGTGGAAGGAAATAAGCGACAGGATTAAAATATTATAGTTACGTAGATTTTTTTTGTAATGTAGTAATTAACTTATTTTTGCCTTTAATCCTGGATTATTATAAAAGAATGAGACGACTTGACTAAATCTACCCTTCTGCATACTGCTATAGCAGTTCTCCATGGGGGTGATAAAAATAATAAATGAGACCTTGACGGATTAATTGCCTCATCTGTAACTCACCCATGAAGTATGTAACTTTTCTATGCTGTTTGATGAGATACGTGAGCTACTGCTTCCCTGTTCATACATTCTGAGTTTGCCTTCTCTGTCTCTAAGATAATTGTGAAAATAACAGCAAACTCTTATAATATAGATTGCTGTGTCAGGATTGAGATAAAAAGGCTTTTCCCTCTCGAAGGTGATTTTCTAAAGGTACATTAAACACTTATTTTGACAATTTCAAATTGACGGGTGTCGAGTCTGATCTCCCCGTTGATGGACTTCGCCTCGTCTCTTCTCTCCATGCCGATCCCTCCATGGCTGTGGGACAGTTGCTAATCGAGTGTCACAGTCTTTGGGATTGGCGGCGGCGTCATCTCTCGGACCAGTGGGGGGAGGATGGAACCTATCATCTCTCTTCAGTGCTCGGGTAAAGAGCTCGTTAACCCGGTAGTGGGGGCTTTACAGTTTGTAGAGGGGGCTGGCCTCCTCCTCCTTTTGTAGTTATTTTAGCCCTCATATTTTAATTGTTTCCATTTCTACGTTATTCATTTATTCCTTTCGCATTACTTCCTCTTCTTTTCGCCATTTATCATCAATCTCAAAATTTTGTTATTTAATTTTCGATTACACCGTTCATTAAGTATGTTCGGCGTCACTGGCCTCGATGTTACGATGCCAGATGGATTATGCTTCACCAATCAATCATTCTCAACACTAGTTCAGTTATATTAGTTTCGGTAACTATATTAATGATTCCACAACGCAACAGCCAGAAGTAAAAAGTGTTCTTTGAGTGATTATTCAGTTTCCGTATACAAATCCCCCTTTCGATATTTGTTCGTATATTGGTTATTTAATACCTGTATCATTACTCGTGTACACCCAATCGTATTTAGATTGCGGGTTTATTACCTGTTCTTAATACATACTGTACTCGTAGTTATCGCACTGTTGTGATATTACCAATCTTTATAAAATATTTGAAAGAAATTTTACTGTCGATTTTTAGCTTTTATTAATGTTCATAATCGTATTTCTAATAATCAATATGGTTTTTTGAAAATCTAATTAGAAATTTCCTCTTTCATAATAAATCTCCCTTCTTATTTTCATATTTCTTGACCTGTCAAAGGCGTTCGATTGTGTAGATCATGATTTCTTATCAAGAAATATGGTGTTTTGGCTTCGGCGGTGTTTTAAATAACCTAAGAAGAGAAAACTGCAATAAACGTGGGGCCATAGAAAATGCTTTGAAAATGCAGGTAACCAATAATTATTCAGTGTTCCTACTTGAACCCCGAGAAATGAAAGTCGCAGAGTGGCGAGGACAAAAGAGGCTTTAATTTCTCACGTGCAAGGTAGGAACACTTTGACTGTTTGTTACCTATAGTTTCAAACCCTTATTTTTAAGGCTTATTATTAAGCTTTATTTGTTGACGCTGGGAGGTTCATTCTTCGTATATTAGAATGAAGTATGAGGTTCTCCAGGGATCAATCTTTCTTATGTATAAAAATGACCTAAATTCTCTTTTTTTAATACTGTTTGCAGATCAGTCTTGTTTAAAAAGCCTTAAAAAAAAATTTAAAACTACATCTAAATTCATGATCGGCATGGTTATAAATAAATTATTATAAATAAATATTCAAAGGAAGAACTTACCCTTAAACATGTTACATTTCTAAATAACAAATTATTAGATTACGTTACTGAATTTTCGTAACTGCCTTGCAATGAATCATAAATTATCCTTCCTTGGGCAGATTAAGAATTTATATACCAAGCTATCGTTGTGCCACAGGATGATGTATTTATTAACAAATTATCTCTGCACAGCTTTTGAAAGCAATTTATTACTCATTTGTTTATTTCCAATTACTTAGGTTTATCGAAAATTGAAGGGCTTCTCTCTCTTCGATTTTAAATTTATTACAGAATATACATAATCAGATTTTTACATAATATTGTCCCAAATGCCATTAAACAGACTCTATTTTCTGTCATTTATAAGTGTTCGGGAATCTTTACTATTCAAAAGATTTATTGCTTTCAATTTATCTTATTTTTTCCACGAATAGTTTCTTGGAAATCGATCTAAAATGTCATCTAGTGTATTCACTCATTGAGAAGGTTTCCATTTTCAAGTACAAAGAAGCACAATTGAAGGGCTTCTCTCTCTTCGATTTTAAATTTATTACAGAATATACATAATCAGATTTTTACATAATATTGTCCCAAATGCCATTAAACAGACTCTATTTTCTGTCATTTATAAGTGTTCGGGAATCTTTACTATTCAAAAGATTTATTGCTTTCAATTTATCTTATTTTTTCCACGAATAGTTTCTTGGAAATCGATCTAAAATGTCATCTAGTGTATTCACTCATTGAAAAGGTTTCCATTTTCAAGTACAAAGAAGCACAATGCAGTCAAAACTTCGAATTTGCGTGTTTCATATTAAAAATGTCGGAACGGTTGGTTTGTTATCCTTATTCCAAAAATAATCAACCTAAAGTCTTTTATTTAATTTATTTCTATCAATCTCTGTCGTGTTTTTCTATTCAAGTATCACTGTTGTTGATTCTCACTTCAGTGTGTTTGGTATGTATTGTGTTGATGTGTTTTTATATTTAATATGCGTCTACTGTATACATTTATTCGTGTATTTCTATTTGAGATTCTTAAAAATTTTTATTTATAAAATATTTTGCTATTGTTATTAAATTATATGGATCTTTTCTGTTTGACTGCCGCCATTGAAACATAAGAGGTGAGTGCCCCCAGCCTTCTTTACTTAGCCATATAAGGCTAACTAACGAAAATATCACGACCTAACCTAACCAATCGTTAGGTCAACTGTACGACCTTGACGATTGGTTAGGTTAGGTCGTGATATTTTTGTTAGTTAGCCTTATAAAGCTAACTAAAGAAGGCTGGAGGCCCTGATCTTCAGGTGATCCCCTTATTTTTCTGAGTACACGATTAAAACTTAAAAATTAAGCATGGATCTTGAAAGTAATTAAAATTGTTTATAAGAAACAAAATTTGAAGGGGAAATTAAGAAAAGCTTTTTTATAAAGTAACTTATTTTGTATCATCAAGACATTTCAGTTAAAATACAAAATACAAAAAGTTTAATTTTGTTTCAATGGCGGCAGTCAAACGGAAAAGATCCAATTATATTTAAATAAGGTTTCTTGTGAATGAATTTGAATTTTCAATGTTTTCAGTTGTTACAAAACTTTAATTGTTTAATAAATGACCTTTTTAGTTTTATAATGCTGCAACTATATCTTGAGAATTACTACTTATATAGCAAACATCTTAATTTACCTTGGTATTGAAATGTATTATGATTATTTATTAATTTTCTTTTATTATTATTAATAATGTTTTGTATATTTTATAAGCTAAATAAAAAACTAAAGTTTAAAACCTATTAACTATAAATACTATTATGATTGTAATTACCATCATCATCATCAGTTGACGAAAGCCGAACCAATACTAACGTTGAAGATGTTAGTAATTTGAAGAGTGAGGTGCGTAACCTAGTTTCTAGTTTAGGTAGCTTATTGGGAAGGTTGGATAGAGTTGAGGAAGGGGTTAAGTTTAGTCCGAGATAAGTAGATGGGGAGGGATTTAGAGATGTTTTCCGTGGAGCAAGGCCACGTACGTTAGGTGGTAGGAATCCTCCCCCATATCGAGGCTTCGAACCCTTTCGCCCATTTGGATAGGAACGTGAACGAGGGGGAAACTATTTAATTGGAGACTCTTTAGTGCGCTATATGGATAAAGAGTTCGTTGAACGGAATCCAACCAAGAGGAGGAGGGTCTGTCTCCCAGGGGCCAGGTTTGACAGAATTAGAGACGAAGTGGATAGGATTGATGTTGCCTCCCGTCACTCGATGTTGGTGACGATGGTAGGGGGCAACGACTCATATAGGCCCGATACGAGAGTGTCTGACCTTTTGGAGAGATATAGGGGGTTAATTAGGTTCCTGAAAGCGAGGTCAGATAGGTCTTTAGTTCTAGTATTACCCCTAGGCACGGTTTGGGTCTTAGGATTACGTCAAAAACAATATTTTTGAATACTAAATTAGAAGAGATTTGTGCTGAGGAAAATGTACCCTTTGTAAAGCTGTGATCAGAATTCAGTGATCCTAGCCTTTTTATAAAAGATGGGGTGCATTTTAATGAAATAGGTAAATCTAGGCTAGGTAGGTTAATTGACGAAAACGTTCGAAAGCTGTATAGGTACGCTGACCATATTTCCTTGAGACAAAAACGGGACATTGGGATGGCAAAAAAGGGACGGGGGTTATGTAATATTCTGTATTCATGAAAAAGTAAGTACATAAACATATTGAGTTTACAATTATTCTTCAGTGACAGAACCCATACAGAACCCATAAAAAAAACGGTACTGTCCCGTTCAAAACGGTACGTATGGTCAGCCTATGTATAGGTCGAAGACTTCTTTAAACGTTGTGGGTCTGGAAAACGCGGGCCCGACGTGAAAAATAGTTTAAAACGCCGATCCGTGGTAAAAAATAACTTAAACGTCTTTTATGGTAACGCGCGTAGTATTAGAAATAAATTAAACGAATTTAAGGCGATAATTTATTCCGGCAACTACGATATAGTTGCTATCACTGAAACGTGGTTAAATACCGTGAATCGGGACTTGTTGGGGGAACTTGATATACCGGGTTTTAAACTCTTTACTAATGATAGGTTACATAGGATTGATGGCGGCGTTCTGCTGTACATTCGTAATTCCCTTAGGGCTATCGAGGTTAAGATAGATTTTCCGGCAGCAATTAATGCGATATGCGTTGAAGTTAGGGCGCGTAGTATTAGTTTTAATTTTGTTGTTGTTTATAGACCTCCCGTTCAACCCCTCGATACCGATACTAGATTTTACTCACTTCTTGGTAACTTTATTGATAATCGGAATAGTATAATTGTCGGAGACTTTAACTGCCCTAATGTTAATTACGAGACTTGTACTGGTAATGAGGAGGGTTTGAGACTGGTTGAATTCATGGAAGATAATTTTTTACGACAGATGGTTACCGAAAAAAAGCTCGGTGACAATATTTAAGACGTGGTGATGACGAACGGCGAAAATATAGTCGAAGGTTTGTAGTGATCATCAAATTATTAGGATTAAGCTATTGATAGAAAACACTAAGGATAGTAACGTAATAGAAGTCCCTGATTTTCGTAAGGCCAATTGTGATAGTTTTGCGGACAGGATGAGAGTTGTGGACTGGGATAACTTATTTATGGGTAATGACACAAATTTGCATTGGGAGGCGTTTAAAGATAGTTTCTTGAATATCGAAAGGGAGTTTATTCCTCGTAGGCCCAAGCGCGCTAAAAATCATGGTCGGCCCAAGTGGTAGACTAGGGAAATAGGCGAGTCCATAAACGAGCGTAACAGAGCGTATAGACTTAATAAGCGCAATGGCACGGTAGCTAACGTTAATAGATATATCGAACTTCGACGTCAGGTTAAAAGATCAGTCAGGAATGCTAAGTGTAATTTAGAGATACTTATAGTTGCGGATAGTAAACATAACCCAAAAAAGTTTTACGGTTACGTGAATAATCGTAAGCCAATAAAATATAATATAGGCCCTCTCGTGGACGCTGATGGTGCTTTGGCTTCCGACGCTCAGGCGATGGCGGGTATTTTTAATAACTTTTTTGCGACAGTTTTTACCGTAGAAGACGTAAATAATGTCCCCGTTGTGGACGATATCGTTCCATTTAGCAGCGAGGCTATTTTGGATGAAATACCATATTTCCCGGCGTATAACGCGCACTTTTTTTTACCCCAAAATACTCCAAAAATCACCCTGCGTTAAAATTAACTTGTTAAAATTGTACATGTGAAGTGAGGTAGGAAGTATATTTTTTCCTAAATTTTTATTTTCCTAAATTTTCACTTCAAAATAATTTTCTCTTCAAAATTAGGGTGCGCGTTATACGCCGGGAAATACGGTAACTGTTTACGAGGGTAAGAGTGCGCATTATATCGACAGGCTAAAAGTTAGCAAGGCTCCAGACCCTGACCCGCTTTATCCTAGACATTTGAAAGATTTGAAAGATGTTATCGTAGGCCCATTAACGAAGATTTTTTATATTTTTTATCAGTCACTGGAAACGATGATTATTCCTCAATACTTCAAATTAGCTAACGTCACGCCCATTTTTAAAGAAGGCGACCGCACAGTAGCTAGCAATTACACTGGTATGCATATGAAATTGTTTTGTCTGCTGTGAGGGTTTTTTCAACTCATATTATATAATTCGACCATGCTGAATTCGAAAATGACATTGGTTTTCCTCAATCAGGTCAGGTTTTTTCTCTATTGGCCATTTATTATAAGTCCAATTTTATCCCCAAATTTATTGATTTTTTTAGCTTAAACACTAGATACGAGTAATATATAAGAACACTCGTGAAAAATAAAAACATTGTGTGAATAAATACTTTTATTCATACAATGAATATGGAAAAAAGTTTATTGAGGAAGGAATGAAGTTTTTTTGGCTTTCCGTCTGTGTTTTTCTTCGGGCACGTCTCGCTTCAAACACCAGCAATAGTCCGCCAGCATATTGATATCCCAGTTTCCCTGGTACCTCTCTTCCATTATTTTGATATCTTGGTGAAATCGTTCACCCTGTTCCTCACTATAATCCCCGCAATCTTCAGGAAAATAGTCCAAGTGGGACCACAAAAAGTGCATTTTTATGGACATGCGCGACCCATGAGCTTTGAAAGCTTCCATCAAGTTTTCGACAACGGACTCGTATTCTGGACTTCTACGCTTGCCAAGAAAATCAGTGACAACTGATTTGAATGCCTGCCAGGCATTCTTCTCAGTTGGAGTCATTGCGTTTTCGAACTGAGTATCCTTGATCAAAGTTCGAATTTGAGGACCATCAAAAACCCCAGCATTTAGTTTAGCATCAGATATATGAGGAAATTTACTCTCGAGATATCGGAATGCTGAACCCTCCTTATTCATTGATTTGATGAAATTTTTCATCAAGCCCAGCTTAATATGAAGTGGTGGGAGCAAAATTTTTGTTGGTGGTACAAGGGGCACTGAAACGACATTATGCGACCCAGGTTCAAAATTCTCTCTGGATGCCCATTCACGCTGTGCATAGTGCTTCTCATCCGCTCGGCTATCCCATTTGCAGAGGAAACATGGGTATTTCGTGGATCCCCCTTGCATTCCCAATACAAATGCCACAATCTGAAAAAAAATGAAAATATTTAAAGAATTTAGAGAATTTGTTCTATCAGATAAAAAAATCTATGCATTGGATTGTATCACTTCTGTGGGGAAGTTAAGTGTTCTTATACGCTCTCAAATAACCTTTGGAAAAACAACATAGTCAATAGCAATAGTTTACTTATGATATTAGTATTACCTTCAAATCTCCACAGATCCTCCAGTTATATTGGTCGTATACGAGAGCATCCATTAAAATTTTCATGTTATCGTAGCTCTCAGTAAGTTGTACGGAATGTGCTACAGGGACTGATGCAACCCTATTCCCAATGTTGAGAAGTACTGCTTTCAAACTTCGTTTAGACGAGTCTATAAATAGCCTCCATTCTGATGCGTTATATGGCAGGCCCAAGGATTCGATTAGCCCCTCAACATTGCAGCAGTACACTAAGGAAGAGGTATTTTCGTGCACTGCAAAAAACTTGCGGAATTCTTCCTCTCGTTTCCTATACCAGGAGAATGTTGTTCCCGGAGCCAGCAAGTTGTCCTCTCGAAGTCGTGAGCCCAAGATCTCGGCAGCTAATTTGGAAAGTCCTAAATCCCTGGTAAGATCATTAAGTTTGGCCTGGTTGAGAGGCCTCGGCTCATTTGAAGCGGTATTTTGAGGTATATACGACTGGGACTGGTCATTGGCATTGGTCATTGATTCATCATCAGAATCATCGAAGTCCAGGGTTTGAGGTGGGTCGGGTATTGGAATTCCAGGACCATGGGGTACAGGTCTCATAGCAGAAGGAATGTCAGGGTATACAACAATGTGTTTATTCTTCTTGTTAACTCCTGAAAATAGAAACGCAGAAACATGGATATAAAAATTGCATATGAAATAGAAGAAGCATTCAGACAGTGGCGGCTCGTGAGGGAAGGGTGCGGTCTGTAAGATATGAAATAGGTCGATGGAGTCTGTATATTTTCTTTCTTTTTAATTCATATTGTCCCTTCGGGGACAATATGAATGAAAAAGAAAGAAAATATACAATCATTGTATATGTAAATGAACTTGTATAACTTGTATGAGGTTTGTCATGCAGAAATAGCAATCTGTCACGTGATCCTTTCCTTCTCTCCAAATCATGGGAATTCCAAAAGGCAAAGATTTCGCTCTGCCTTTGCTCCATCTTCTCAAATTTTCAATGCACGTCTTGCAGCACATATGAGGGGCGAAATTTTTGTCCTGGTCCCCTAGCTTAATTCCAAAGTATGCTCTATACATTGTCTTCACAAATTTAGTGATTTGGGACTGGTTATTTGGCATGGTAACCGTCCCACATATGTAGCAGAATCTATTGGGATCATTTTTACACGCTCTATTCATTATGAAATATTTTATCTATATGCCTGAAAAGTAAAAAAAGATATTATACAAGTGAAACAAGTGATGATAGATGTTACTGTTCCAATTCCGCTTTGACAAAATCACCAAAAATTCTATTTTACTTATGAGGCCATAGCCGGATAACCTTAGCTGATTGAGAAAAACGGATTGCAGATTCGAAATCAGCAGGAAAAACTCTATAAGAATCACTTACAAAACCCTTGACATCAAAATTGATGCATACCAATTGTCGGTAAACTTTTGGAATCCGTAGTTAGGGATCGTACCATCAGTCACTAAGAAAGTTGCGATTTGATCAATAGCAGCCAGCATGGGTTTCAACGCCATAACGCCATAGATCTTGTTTAAATAATTTGTTAGAATTTTATACCGAAATAATGCGCGAATACGATACGCGTAGAGCGGCTGACGTTATTTATTTAGATTTTAAAAAAGCGTTCGATACAGTTACGCATAGAAAATTAATTGCGAAGGTTAAAGCGCACGGTATATTCGGTCAGGTAACTAACTGGTTAGAGGAATGGCTTCGTGCTAGGAGAGAGAGGGTCGTTGTAAATAGTAGTGAATCGGGGTGGTTGGATGTAGGTACCGGTGTCCCACCGGGTTCAGTGTTAGGCCCATTGCTATTCGTAATTTACATTAACGACATAGATGTATGATTCACTTGCAACGTGTCAAAATTCGCGGACGATACTAAAATAGGCGGTAAAGTTCTTAACGTGGGCGATAGAAATAGGCTCAAAGACGATGTACATAGGATTATGGAGTGGACGGATAAGTGGCAGATGCAATTTAATGTTGACAAATGTAAAGTTTTGCATATAGGTTCTCGTAACAATAATTACACGTACACGATGGATTTTAGAGAGTTAGCGAGCGTTGACGAGGAAATAGATTTAGGCGTACGCGTATCTAAGGATTTAAAAGTTATGAACCAGTGCCTGGAGTCTTGCGCAAAAGCTAATAGGATGTCAGGCTTCATAGCGCGTAATTTTGAATTTAAATCGAAGAATATTATATTGCCCCTTTACAAGTCCCTAGTCAGGCCTCATTTAGAATATGCCGTTCAGTTTTGGTGCCCGAATTAGCGCGAGGATATTGATAGGTTAGAAAGGGTTCAGCGTCGCACCACGAAACTAATTCCATCATTGCGCAACAAGCCTTATGAAGATTGGATTAAAGAGTTAGACTTGCATTCACTCGAAACTAGGAGATTAAGGGGAGAGCTTATTGAATTTTTCAAAATCGTTAATAAAATCGATAACGTAAATTTTGATAAACTGTTCACTTTCGATAACAGCAATACTCTTGATAACGGATTTAAGTTGCGTGGCAGACGTTTCATTATTAATATCGCTGAAAACTTTTTTATGTTCAAACTAATTGATAAATGGAATAATCTTCCCGCGCCAGTCGTGAACTCTACCGCGTTAATGTGTTTAATTAACCCTAGAATGGTATAGGTGGGTCTTACAGACCCGACGATTATCGACATTTGTTTGTTATACGGGGTTCCTATGTCAGTACACCCACGCGGCGTCGTATACCTTCAGTTCCCGCTTAGACATCGCCGAGGGTGGGTGCGTCACTCTGTGCTCCAATTCCTTTATTGTGTTTTTATGGGGTTTGGGTCTATTAGACCCAGGGATACCATTAGTGCACGGGATAAATAACATTAGTGTGCCATTGGGTGAAATGAGAAACTGTGTAATAGTGTATATATATATATATATATATATATATATATATATATATATATATATATATATATATATGTGTGTGTGTGTGTGTGTGTGTGCAGTGATAATTTTGTTGTTGTTCATTTTTTTTCTCTTGTGATGAATAGTTTTGGAGTTATATTATTTTCTGTAAACATTTTCAAAGTTTTTTTTTACTTTGTTTACAGTGACAAGTTGCTTTTTTATTTTCTCTGTTTTTATATCTTAAGTAGGTTAAGTAAAGTTCAAATTTCATGTGTATTTTTGTATTTCAAATATATTGTAATTAGAAATATTTTTTTAAATTTTTTTTCCTGCCGGGTCTGTTGGACCCGCGGATACCATAATTTTTACAAAAAAATGCAGATACCATTCTAGGGTTAGTTAAGAATCGTTTAGATAGGCATTTGAAAAATATGAACGTTGTTTAATATAATAATAAAACAATTAGTAACAGGAGCTCTGGGGGTGGTGATCGGGGATGAGTCTGTTGACGACTAATGCCAGCTTGTGACATGCCAGCGTGTGATATGCCAGCAAAAGAAAAAATTAGACTAACACGAACTTAGATGTAGCTCGTAGCGTAAACTAACCCACTTTTTGTTATTCTTTTTTTTCTTCTCTCCTTATTTGCATGTCTGTAACTCCCTTCATTGCATGTCTGTAGTTTGCATGGTATGATATTGTTTGAGTTAAGAATGTGTTGCATGGTTTGTAATGCGTTCTTATTTAACTCCTTTACATCTTCCACCCCTTTCCGGCAGAGTGGGCTACATCCTCTATCTCCCTATGGAGTGGAGGACCGGTCTACAACAGCTGGAAGTATTATCTTCGACTATTTTTCCGCCTTGTCGGAAGTGGCCAGCGGATGGTGATGGTGTCCTTCGTTTTCTTTTTCTGAATGAATTTTAACCCACGAGTGATAGGTTTTGCTACTTACTTAACCCCATATTCTCTACTTTTAACCCCTTACTTTCTTCTTTCTCTCGGGCTAACCTTAGAGTGGATCTTAGGGCCTTTGTTAGCCTCAGCTTCTGTAAATTATCATCACAATTGTAGTTATAACACCTACATTTTAAATAGTAAAGTTCCGTCTGATATGAAAATTTTAAACCATTTCGTTCCCTTTGACGTGTCAAAATAGGTTACGGCAGGGGTGGCCAGACTTTACTGAGATGGGATCTACAGTGCGTTCGAAAAGTCTCTCCGCAGTGCTATGTTAAACGCAGAGAAAATTGAAAAACTACAATGTTTTCATTCAATCATGATTTAGTGATTTTATTACATAACCTTTTGATTTTACAGCATGTGTTGAAAGTGTTTTCCACCATTTTGCAGGCACAGAGCAACTCGTCTACACTTGTTGTCAAACACTTTTTTTAAAGTGTTGGTTGACTGCTGAGAGACTTTTCGAACGCACTGTTCTTTTTCCAAATTTCTCCCTATACGATCCACCAGCCCAGTTAATATATATATATATATATATACAGAGAGACAGAGAGAGAGATGGAGAGAGAATAACCAAGAATAAAATGAAGTGAATATAAAAATATATTACCAACTGCACACAGATTATATTTTTCATTAAATTTTAACCCCAGACTTATTAGAAATTAGGTATACTGGAATAGGAAGAGCTTACTTTACTGATGTGATGATTTGCACTGCATGGCAGTGTGTAGTCCGGATTGTAGCTGCTGATTGCTAGCCTCAAACAAGCATCCAGGTGATCATCTGTCAGAGTGGCTCGATATTTTGATTTGATGATATTCATGTGTGAGAACGTTGACTCACAAAGGTAGGTTGATCCAAAAAATGCTGTCAAGTACATGGCACTTTTTCTGACATTCGGATACTTTTCTTCAAGAAGTAGGTGCCAAAATTTCCTTCTGAAGTCCTGGAATTGATTTGAATGTCGTTTTGCACAGTTAAAATTTCATTCTCGATTGCAGATATGTCCATATTAAACAATAAGCCCATTTTTTATGCAATATCATCATCGTCAAAGTTTGCACCAGATAGGAAACACATGAATGTTGCTGCAGGTTCTAGTGTTGCTAAGTCTTGGAACCGTCTGTTGAAGACTGTAAAACATTCTGTAACTGTTCAACGTATCGACCACTGTCAAACTGGTCGCATTCTTTCCCCTGACTTTCCAGCTCTGGCATCATGTTTTTGAAGTTCCGCAGTTGGTGTCGCTGCAGCTGTGAGGATACCAGTTCTAGTTTTTGTTTAAAAGCATTCACTGAGGTAATCATTTCAATAGTTTTGTTTTTACTTTGCAACTCTAAGTTTAGCTGATTTAGAAAAGCAGTGGTGTCAGTCAAAAAAGGTAAATCTAACAGCAACATTTCGTCTTCCTACTCCTTGTAATATGTTTCTTTTAACTTCAGAAAGTCTTTAATTTCAGGTAAGAGATCCCTAAACCTTTGCAGGAATTTATCTCTACTTAGCCACCTGACATCAATGTGCAATAAAAGGTCAGTGTGTTCTGCTTTATTTTCTTCCAGCTGAGACCGGAAGAGACGCCTTTGTAGACTTCTCGCCCGAAAAGAACACACAATCTTATGGGAAATATCATAATTTCTTTACTATTCAACATTTCACCGCACAATTCTTGTTGGTGAATTACACTGGTATGCATATGAAATTTTTTTGTCTGCTGTGAGGGTTTTTTCAACTCATATTATATAATTCGACCATGCTGAATTCGAAAATGACATTGGTTTTCCTCAATCAGGTCAGGTTTTTTCTCTATTGGCCATTTATTATAAGTCCAATTTTATCCCCAAATTTATTGATTTTTTTAGCTTAAACACTGTAGATACGAGTAATATTATAAGAACACTCGTGAAAAATGAAAAGATTGTGGGAATAAATACTTTTATTCATACAATCTATATGGAAAAAAGTTTATTGAGGAAGGAATGAAGTTTTTTTGGCTTTCCGTCTGTGTTTTTCTTCGGGCACGTCTCGCTTCAAACACCAGCAATAGTCCGCCAGCATATTGATATCCCAGTTTCCCTGGTACCTCTCTTCCATTAGTTTGATATCTTAGTGAAATCGTTCACCCTGTTCCTCACTATAATCCCCGCAATTTTCAGGAAAATAGTCCAAGTGGGACCACAAAAAGTGCATTTTTATGGACATGCGCGACCCATGAGCTTTGAAAGCTTCCATCAAGTTTTCGACAACGGACTCGTATTCTGGACTTCTACGCTTGCCAAGAAAATCAGTGACAACTGATTTGAATGCCTGCCAGGCATTCTTCTCAGTTGGAGTCATTGCGTTTTCGAATTGAGTATCCTTGATCAAAGTTCGAATTTGAGGACCATCAAAAACCCCAGCATTTAGTTTAGCATCAGATATATGAGGAAATTTACTCTCGAGATATCGGAATGCTGAACCCTCCTTATTCATTGATTTGATGAAATTTTTCATCAAGCCCAGCTTAATATGAAGTGGTGGGAGCAAAATTTTGTTGGTGGTACAAGGGGCATTGAAACGACATTATGCGACCCAGGTTCAAAATTCTCTCTGGATGCCCATTCACGCTGTGCATAGTGCTTCTCATCCGCTCGACTATCCCATTTGCAGAGGAAACATGGGTATTTCGTGTATCCCCCTTGCATTCCCAATACAAATGCCACAATCTGAAAAAAAATGAAAATATTTAAAGAATTTAGAGAATTTGTTCTATCAGATAAAAAAAATCTATGCATTGGACTGTATCACTTCTGTGGGGAAGTTAAGTGTTCTTATACGCTCTCAAATAACCTTTGGAAAAACAACATAGTCAATAGCAATAGTTTACTTATGATATTAGTATTACCTTCAAATCTCCACAGATTCTCCAGTTATGTTGGTCGTATACGAGAGCATCCAGTAAAATTTTCATATTATCGTAGCTCTCAGTAAGTTGTACGGAATGTGCTACAGGGACTGATGCAACCCTATTCCCAATGTTGAGAAGTACTGCTTTCAAACTTCGTTTAGACGAGTCTATAAATAGCCTCCATTCTGATGCGTTATATGGCAGGCCCAAGGATTCGATTAGCCCCTCAACATTGCAGCAGTACACTAAGGAAGAGGTATTTTCGTGCACTGCAAAAAACTTGCGGAATTCTTCCTCTCGTTTCCTATACCAGGAGAATGTTGTTCCCGGAGCCAGCAAGTTGTCCTCTCGAAGTCGTGAGCCCAAGATCTCGGCAGCTAATTTGGAAAGTCCTAAATCCCTGGTAAGATCATTAAGTTTGGCCTGGTTGAGAGGCCTCGGCTCATTTGAAGCGGTATTTTGAGGTGTATATACGACTGGGACTGGTCATTGGCATTGGTCATTGATTCATCATCAGAATCATCGAAGTCCAGGGTTTGAGGTGGGTCGGGTATTGGAATTCCAGGACCATGGGGTACAGGTCTCATAGCAGAAGGAATGTCAGGGTATACAACAATGTGTTTATTCTTCTTGTTAACTCCTGAAAATAGAAACGCAGAAACATGGATATAAAACTTGCATATGAAATAGAAGAAGCATTCAGACAGTGGCGGCTCGTGAGGGAAGGGTGCGGTCTGTAAGATATGAAATAGGTCGATGGAGTCTGTATATTTTCTTTCTTTTTCATTCATATTGTCCCTTCGGGGACAATATGAATGAAAAAGAAAGAAAATATACAATCATTGTATATGTAAATGTAACTTGTATAACAATATGTATGTGTAAATGTATTTTCTATAACAATATGTATATGTAAATGTATGATTACCATTATGGTGAATATTATGCTATATATGGTGAATATTACATTATGGTGAATATTATGTCAAGTTTCATACGAGGATTTCAAAATATTTAAGAAAAATAAATTTATAAGCCCACCTTGGAGGTTTGTCATGCAGAAATAGCAATCTGTCACGTGATCCTTTCCTTCTCTCCAAATCATGGGAATTCCAAAAGGCAAAGATTTCGCTCTGCCTTTGCTCCATCTTCTCAAATTTTCAATGCACGTCTTGCAGCACATATGAAGGGCGAAATTTTTGTCCTGGTCCCCTAGCTTAATTCCAAAGTATGCTCTATACATTGTCTTCACAAATTTAGTGATTTGGGACTGGTTATTTGGCATGGTAACCGTCCCACATATATAGCAGAATCTATTGGGATCATTTTTACACGCTCTATTCATTATGAAATATTTTATCTATATGCCTGAAAAGTAAAAAAAGATATCATACAAGTGAAACAAGTGATGATAGATGTTACTGTTCCAATTCCGCTTTGACAAAATCACCAAAAATTCTATTTTACTTATGAGGCCATAGCCGGATAACCTTAGCTGATTGAGAAAAACGGATTGCAGATTCGAAATCAGCAGGAAAAACTCTATAAGAATCACTTACAAAACCCTTGACAGCAAAATTGATGCATACCAGTGTTATGCAGTGATAACACTAGTCAACAAAGATTTTTCATCAGAGTAAATGTTGTGGTGGCTGGATAGCATTTTTCTCGCTGATTCCAAAACTGCATTCAGATCTTTTCTAGCACGTATAGTTTTCAAGATGAAGGCATATATATAACTACACAGATTTAACCATTTTAAATAGGCAAAATACTAATATTTCAACATTTGATTGTGTTTATTTTATTATGTTTTTTTAGTTTATTCATCTTATTTATTTCAATTATCTTAATTATACATCTTATGTATTTCAGGTGTGAGCTTTTACGTCTAGCAGCATTGTTATTCAGGCAACAACGCCGTGCTTTGTGTGTCAAAAGATCAGTCCAGTCCAAGAACTTGTTGTGTCAAGTTGGTGTACATTTTTTTTTAATTTATAGTTTGCTCAGGTCAGTCAACATGCCTCGACAATGTAAGAATGACCCCGACAAGTTCTGTTTCGTATGCGGCCAGTTGACAACTAAAACACAGCGACGAAGTATTACAACCGACATTAAGAAAATATACAAGCTATACTTTGGTTGCCATCTAGGTGACCAAGATAAACCATGGGCGCCACATCAAATCTGTTCTGTCTGTTCAAATGGATGACGTGATTGGCTAAACAAAAAGAAAGCTTCAATGCCATTTGCCATACCCATGATATGGAGGGAGCCGAGAGATCATCATGAAGACTGTTGTTTTTGTAGTGTGAACTTAATGGGGTTTTCTGCCAAGAACAAACACCAGATTGTATATCCAAACTTGGATTCAGCACGTAGACCAGTAAAACATGATGAAACATTGCCCATTCCAATTCCCCCAAGTGATAGGCTAGATTCTATCATAGATGACATGGAAAGTGATGAAGGTGCAACTGGCGTTTCCGGACCATCTACAGAACCAGAGTACACTTTTGAAGGTAGACATTTAGAGCCTAAAAAGTTAACCCAAGGACAGTTGAATGATCTTGTTAGAGACTTATCGCTGTCTAAAGAGAAATCAGAGCTTCTCGCCTCAAGAGCGGAATTTTGAATTAACAGCATTCTTTTCAGTAGACGGTCCTCTCTGTTATTGCCATGACATCAATGGACTATTTACAGCCATATCTCAGACGTACGTGGCATCTGAGTGGCGCCTCTTTATTGATTCGTCGCAGAGAAGCCTGAAAGCAGTTCTTTTGCAAAATGGTAATATAATGCCATCCATCCCCATTGCCCATTCCGTCCATCTAAAAGA
Organism: Bathynomus jamesi; assembly: GCA_023014485.1. Lineage (NCBI taxonomy): Eukaryota > Metazoa > Arthropoda > Malacostraca > Isopoda > Cirolanidae > Bathynomus > Bathynomus jamesi. The sequence continues at coordinate 42,650 of JAJOZX010012963.1, forward strand.
GACATATGACAATATGGATATGCTACTTAAGGCAATCAAATACGACAGTCATCACTGGAATGTTTGTGGAGATCTAAAAGTTATAGGAATGCTTATGGGTATGCAGTCAGGATTCACAAAATTTTGTTGTTTCCTTTGCCTGTGGGACAGTCGCGCCACTATAGAACATTACACCAAAAGTGACTGGCCACTTAGGTATACATATGTCCCACGGATAAGCAATGTCCAGTCTGTCCCTTTAGTGGATCCCCAAAAGATCTATCTGCCACCTCTTCACATTAAACTTGGTTTAATGAAGAATTTTGTTAAAGCAATGGGTAAAGTCAATTCTGAAGGGTTCCAATCCCTTTCAAGGAAATTTCCGAAGGTTACTGCAGCAAAATTGAAGGAAGCATTGTTGGATGCTGTATCGTGAAAATCCAGGCCAAATTTACAAAAGGAAATCACACTCACAGCGCTTTTAATAAAATAATGTATATATATTCTTTATTTATAAGTACATTGAATAAGGTATATGATGTATTTGTTGTTTAGCATTCCTAAGTGTGATATATACATCCATAAATTTTCTTATAGCAATATCAAAAACTTAAAAATATCAAAACCAGTGTATCTATATAACTATACGTGCTAGAAAAAAAAAACCAGATTCGGAATCAGCGCGAAAACTGCATTAAGAAAAGTTTGATCATGTTTGTGATGAGAAAAAAAGTTTCATTTTGTTGGCCAGTGTAATTAAAGAAGTTTGGAAACCTTTTGTCACCTTTTGTCACTTGTGCACAGGGCGATGAACCCATTGGAGCGGCCAGTCATAGCAGGTGATCCGTCAGTTGTTATGCTCACAAGCTTGTGAAGTGGGAATTGTGTGTCGTTAACAAACTCACTGAATGCATGAAAAATGACCTCACCTCGAGGTTTTCCCTCTTAAGGGTGGGATTTTAAGCAGTTCTTTGGCAGTCATATTTTTAAACACGATTTTAATAAAAATGCATAAATGTGATGTGTCGATCACATCTGTCGAGTCATCAAACTGAAGTGAAAGGAACACGCAGTCATGTATGTCTTTCTTCAGTTCCACCAAATCCTCATCCATTACTTCACAACCCCGCATCACAGTGTTTCTGGATAGCTGAAGCTGGTTAATAGCAGACAATATTTCCGATTTATTACTGAAATTCTGAAACAACGACCCTGCTGCCTTCGTAAATGCTTCTTTGAATATTTCTCCATCCTGAAAAGGTTTCTTGTGTTTCGCAAGTACACGGCTCACTCGAAATGACGCAATCGTTGCTGCTTTCGATTTTGTGCTAGGCCCTGTAAAGATGACTGCTGAGCACTAAGTTGAGACTTAAATTCATTGACTTTTCTCTTACGTAGTTCACTTTCAGCTGGGAAATCACTATCATACAGCTTGTGAATAGTTTTAAAATGCCTCTCTAAATTCCCCTTTTTGACGAAAGCGACACATTCATGGCAAAGTAAACACACACGTTCGGAATTTTTCATCGTAAAAAAATATGCCGTCTCCCACTCATTGTGAAAGTCGTAAGTTTTTTGTTTCTTGTCATTTGGTCAAACACTCATTTTAACGGTGTTAATGCAATTGGACTGGAGACTGACCTTCACCACTGATTATTCCAAATGACTGACCCGTCACTTAAGTGACATGCTCATAACAGCTCATCTTACCGCGGTATGAAATTTTGCCAGAAATTAAAGTTAGTTGTATCATTTTCTGTGACATTAATTAAATATCTCTCAGAATTATTCAAGTTAAACTTTGTTATTTTTTGTTAAATGACTGGTAAACCCAAAGATAAAACAAATAATGCTGCTACCGATAATGGAGGTGATAACATAAATGCCTAAATATAGAGTGCCCATATTTTCACATAAATGGTATCCAAAGAAGAGAACGGGGAAGAACAGACCCTATCCGTATTAGAAGTAAGAACAGGAGCAACGAAACAAATTTTTTAGAGGAAATGAGAACTATAAAGGCACAGCTTGCCCTGCTAACAAGAGAGGAGAGGACTCCACAGGTATATTCCCCACACCATTACATAACATCACCCCTCTATCCAGCACCTCCCCCCGATAATACAACCACAGTGGTATTAAGTACTGCAACCCCAAATCTCCCAAATGCAGCGGCCAAACAAGACCAAACAAGAACCGGCATCGACCTGGAAACGACCACTATATAGGAAAACGGAGCACGGAAATTAGAAACACAATAAATGTTTATACACAAATATTCAAGGCCTCTACACGGACCATGCAGACTGCAAATTACAATATTACAGAATTTAGCTTCGAATCCAGCATATATATTATATGTTTAACGGAAACACACTTGCATAAATGCGAAAAAGGCTGTGAAAACTGTATCGAGGATACTGAATTAGCGTTGCTGGAAGTAGTATAGCTGCATTTCGGGCAAGGAATTTGGGGTGCTTTGAAACGTGCCCCTGGAGGCCTTCGCCTCCGTTATAAGGGGCCCCTTTCCTTAAATTCCTAACCCATTTATGGGGCCTCCAGATCTTAATGAAGAGCACTTGCATCTTGAGTGGCCCCTTGAGGGGGCCCCCCCCTCCTTCTGTGGGAAAAAAGAAAAAATATGCATCCTTGCCTTCCTTCACGAGAAAAAAAATCATCCTGGGGGAGTTCTTTCACGGTCTTTCATGAGACAAAAAAATCAAACAAAAACAAACAGACAAAAGCAGACAAAGACAGAGTTTGACACTCAATTTTGAACTTATACCCTTAAACATTAGAAATGAAAACTTAAAATAAATATCTGAAAAAGGGTTTGACAGGCTTAACGAGAGTATGCATCGACCTCAAAACACACAATGACTTGTATTATAATCCAATACCACATACCTCTTCAAATGTAATTCCACTTTCATGGGTTAACAAAATGTGAACATCACAAAATATACACATTAATCACGTTTTTAATCACTAACAATTTCTTTGTTTATTATTTGTATTATATGAAGTTAAAAAAAATATTAAATAAAATTAAAATAAAACATTTTATTATCAATTATAGGGGTAACTTTTGCTTATCCTAATTAAATTCATTTATTCTACACTAATATGAAATGAAGCGAAATAAGATGAAATGAAAAGGCTTATTGGCAGACTATACTTCATACGAAAAATATTATTAAGCTACAATATGTAGTTTAGCCAACATAACCGTGAAAAAAATCGCCAGGAGGATTTATTTCTCATGAAGGAAGGCGAGGATGGATCCTTTCTTTTCTTTTTTCCCACACAAGGAGGAGGGGGCCCACTCAAGGGGCAAGTGCCCTTCATTAAGACCTGTGAGGCCCCATAAATGGGTTAGGAACTTAAGAAAGGGGGCCCCTTATAACGAAGGCGAAGGCCTCCAGGGCAGGGGCTAGTTTCAAAGCACCCCAAATTCCTCGTCCGAAATGCGGCTATACTACTGATGGATTAGAACATACACAGAACAGATAGAGTGGCTAGACGAGGGGGAAGGTGTTGCATCTACGTGAAAAACCATACAAATGTGAAGTGAAGGTAAACAAATCAAACAGCAGAGTTGAAGTTATTATATGCGCCTCGGTGGTGTAGTGGTTAGCGTCGCTGACTACGAATCCATCGGCCCCGGGTTCGAGACCCGACGGCAGCCGGCGCGCAGCAAAACCCAGCTGTTCATCCTTCCACAATAAAGAAAGTGGTTGGTAGATAAATGGGTACCGTGGGTGGCCTAGTGGTTAAGACGCTGGGCTGCTGATGGGGCGTGGTTCTGATTCCACGTTAAACTGTAGGTCTAAGGTGGAGTGAAAAGCTTGACCTTCGTCAGAATGAACAATTCGGGCGGAAGCTAACCAAAGGTTATTAGAAGTAAAAGAACTGAACCTAACTATTATGAGCATCTACAGACCACCAAACCACAAAAAGTGAATTGCAATTTGCTACAAATGAAATAGAAAACATACTAAAATTACTTGAAACTCCAGCAACAAATATTCAAATTTTCGGAGATCTTAATTTCCCATTCATATCATGGAAGAAAAATGACGAAGGTATATATATTGAGAAGTTTCATGGCAACATTACTAAAGATAATAGAACTCAAGCAACAGTGCTATTAGATATTATGGAACACTACGCCCTTACCCAGGAAACCTGTGAAGCCAAGAGAAAGGAAAACGTTTTGGATTTAATCTGGACAAATAACAACGAGATAATAATAAATAAAAAAGTAACGCACACAAAGTTCTCCGACCATAACCACATCGATATAAAATTGAAGTTAGCACCCACAGGTCCGAAAACGCATCCTAGAGAGGCAGATGGAATATTTGAAGGCTTAAACAGGAATTCAAAGAAAGTAAATTAGGAAAACGTAAATAAAGATTTAAAGGAGGTAAATTGGGAATTGCTACTTCACGAGAAGACTCCACAAGAGAAACTATGTGGAATAGAGACTGAAACGAAACCTATAATACTGAAACATATTCCAGAGAGAGAGGAAAGAAAACATAGTAAGATCGAGAGGAAAATCAGACACTATTCAAGCAACTAAGCCAAACCGTCAAACATCTCAAGAGATGCAGAACTGATGCAGAGAGACTCAAACTAGAGAGGAAACTTGGCGAAATAGAAAAGGACCTAAGAAACATTCATACATAAGTCAAACGAGGAGGAAAACAAAGTAGGAGAAAACAAAAAAAACAAAATACTTCTACACGTTTGCGAAAAGGAAAATGCAGTGTAAGGAGAGGATTAGTCCGTTGATAGACGGGGAGGCCGAATACACAAATAAGAAATAAGTGAAATGCTTAGGGAACAAATTAATTCTGTGTTTAGCACCCCTAAGTCCAAGATGGAAGTGGGAATATACCGGGTTGAACCAAAAGTAGGTGGACAGTAAATGATAACGTTTATTTTGAGAATACATATACAATTATATTTAATTTTTTTGTATACTATAATACAAAAAAAAAAAAAATTACTTATACCAATACAATACAAAAGCACTGAAAATTTTATCAACGCAGGTGCTCAAATTGCTGTCCATCACAATTTACACAGCTTGAAGTCTACCTTTCACACTTCGACAAACATTTTTGCACAAGTTTCTTTGTGCATTAATTTCGTGAAATGCATCTCTGATGTAATTTTTCAAATCACCAACACTTCGTGGTTTTCGACTATAAACTTTGTCCTTGAGTACTCCCCAAAAGAAAAAATCCATTGGGGTAAAGTCAGGTGAACGTGCAGGCCATTCAATTGGACCTCTTCGGCCGATCCATTTCTCGGAAATGTTTCATCTAGATACCACGGACTGCTCTTGAATAATGTGGAGGGGCCCCATCTTGTTGGAAATAGAGGTCATGTGAATTAGGCTGTTGTTGTAAGTGTGGAACAACTTCATTCATTAGAATTTCGAGATACTTATCACCTGTGACTGTTCCATCAACAAAAATTGGTCCTAAAACACCAGAACTTGAAATACCACCCCAAACAGTGACACCAGGCTGGTTTAGTTGCTGCTCTAATGTTAAATGCATGTTCTCACTATACCAGTAAACACAATTATGTCGGTTAACATGACCGATAATTTGAAAGAAGCTCATCGGTCCACACAATGTTATCTAAAATTATTGGATTTCCTTCAATTTCGTTCAGCATGATCTCACTAATTGCAAGCCGCCTGTCTGGGTCATCCTCCAATAAGCCATGAATAGCCGTGGACGATAAGCTTTCAACCCAATAGATTTCAGAATTCGTATAATAGAGGTTTGTGAAATGTCCAGTTCTGCTGAGGCTCTTCTGGTGGACTTTTTGGGACTGTGAACAAATGCTTCGGCAACAAGTTGCTTATTGTCCTCTGTGCAAACTGTTTTGGGTCGACCAGTTCTTGGGCATTAAGAATTGAGCAGTGGCATCAAATTTGTCACGAATGCGGTAAATGGTTTGTCTCTTTGGGCTTGAGTACCAAATGTTTCAACCCATTTTGTTCTAACAGTTTCATTATTTTGAGATTTCCAATACTCTTTTAACACCCATTTTCTGGCATCAGTATTTAGATTATTTGCCATTATGGGTTCTCTGAACTATCTGAAAAAAAAAAGAGATTAATTTAAATAAATTTAGTTATAATATTTAATATAATATAACACAAACACCATAGTTATAATGAACACCATAGTTATAATATAATATAACACAAACCCTATTAACCTACTGTCCACCTACTTTTGGTTCACCCGGTATATATATATATATATACTGTTGTGTATATTGTATATATATATATATATATATATATATATATTAATATATATATATATATAAGCAAACCGAACAAAAAATTAGTCACCCCTCTCAGAATGTACCTAATAACGTGTGACGGCGCCTCTGGCCTTGAAAACCGCACGAATCCGGCGAGGCAGAGAATCTACGAGGTTGTGCATGTACTGAAAATCGATTTGCTGCCACTCGTTCATCAGCCGGTCCCGAAGTTCCACCAGAGTCCGTGGGTTTCTATTCCTGCGCTTCACTTTCTGTTTCCAGCCTGAACAACACCTTCGACGCATTCAGGATTAAAGGCTTCATTGGACCTGCGATGTACTCGTCGCCTCCCATCATTGGAGAACAAACAAAAACGGGACTCATCGGACCAAATTACACGTTTCCAATCTGCCGCAGTCCAGTTTTTGTGCCTCTGAGCCCATTTATAACGTGCCAATTGTGGACTTGCTGTTAACAGCGGCCTCTTTCCGTGGTACCCTGCTCCAGATGTCCATCGCATGCAGTTCTCGTCGCAATGTCCGTTCGGAAATTGGTCGCTGGAGAAACCTCATTGGTTTCTTGGAGCAATTGTTCTCTGGTTTGAAAACGATTTGCAGTTACTAGACGAGAAACATGGCGGCGGCCCCTATTGTCGAGAATTGTTTTCCGGCCACAGTTACGCCGTCGATTTTCAGTTGATTGCGAACTACACACTCTTGTAAACTCGCTGGACAGTACGCGTTGACACACCAACAAATGGGGTTACTTCAGACATTTTGTGTCCGTGGGCTCTGCCAAACACGATGGCTCCTTTTTGCCACTGAGTAACGTCTGCCTCACGACCCATTTTGCAGACTATATCCAACACACACTTTCTTCTTCACCACCTCACGAAACAGATCTGATCCTGTGCTACGTCACCGCTACTGTCAATTACCAATGCTACATGAGCGCCCTCTGTGTGACCTTGAACTTCCTACTATCGGTGCTATTAGGGGTGACTAATTTTGTCCGGTGTGCTTATATACTGTGTGTAAATATACATATATATATATATATACATATATATATA